>JAJJHT010003305.1:31929-107865 GCA_021223865.1 Drosophila pandora | reverse complement strand
TTTTTTTTTTTTGATTTAACATATAAGTTTTATTTACGTCGATCAGCCAACTTAATGGCTATAATACGTAGAGTATAACAATGAACAGATAACATGAATACAATAACAGGAGATTACAGTAAAATTACTGCTTCAGGACTCGGGAAACATTACGTCCTCTTGTCCAGAGATCGCTGGGGTGTCTTCGTTTCAGTCTTCTTCGGTTATTTTGATTAGCTAGAGACGCTGCTAGGTGGTTGGGGTGCGCTAAGAGGCGATCGCTGTAGCGACTCGAGTGACGGTTGATCTGCTCTCTAATGGAGGGAATGTGGAGATCATTTGCTGGGGCGTCGTTTCGAACATACCAAGGCGCGTTTGCCATCATGCGAAGCACTCGATTTTGGGGATTGCGAAGAGCATTGTAATCCGTTTTACGGAAACATTTAGTACAATACTGAACCTTATAGTTAGTATATTAGGGACATCAATTAATACCGATACCAATAGTGTAGGATGGTGTACGTCCTCAGGAAGCGATAGTGGTGAAGACCGATTTACAGTCACAGAGGATATCTTATTATAGAAATTAAGGTCTTGAGATCTGCTAAGTGTGTTAAGAATGGGGTTAATTTGGAAAAGAGCAATTTCAATTAATGCATCAATAAAGTCGTTATGACAACTGGCATGCAAGGAATTGTCATCTTCACACGGGATCCAGGAGATTTGGGGAACGTTGAAATCACCCATAATTAGGAAAAAATCAGAGTCATTAACTAATGGTAAAACGTACTTAATAGCATCAAGGTGGTGAAAATATACAGTATCCTCAACCGATGGAGGTATGTATATAGGAACAGGTCATGAAAATATGAGACGGTCCAACAGCTATTTTTAAAGCGATAAACTCGATTCCAATCTGATTCGGGAAAGAGATTAGTTCAGCTGAGAATTGTTTATTAACAGCAATGAGGACACCACCACCGAAAGATGGCCTAGCCATTCGGAACACAGTGTACTTTGGAACAAAAATTTCATAATCAGAGACAGAGGAATTGAGCCAGGTTTCAGTAAGTGCAATAGCATCAAAATCAAAAGAAGCACTCTTGGTAAAAAATTGGCTCAATTTACCCAGAATACTTCGAACGTTTTGGTAGCAGCATGAAAATACGTTATTACTCAGTTTTTTGGAGCTGAATCGGCATAGTTGGGATTTAGAGGGTCTTTGGCTAAAAATTCATGATAGCGCAGTATTGCTTAGGCCAGGCTGACGGATCAAGTGCTTTTTTAAAGTAGGATTCAGGAATTACAATTTTGAAACAGAATATACTACGCTTATGTTTAAAATTAAACTTAAAGACCGCTAATTCATTAGGAGCTACCTTGAGATGGCATAGTGGCATCCGGCATGAGGTGGGATACAAATATAGTTTTACGAGGTGCAACAGCTCTAAGCGAAAGCCCAGAGGATTTTAACTCAGGCGCCACACCAGTGAGAGGCCTAGGTGACGGAGCCACAGGAACCTGGAGGTTTTCCAACGATGGAGGATCCAGGACAATAGGTGGAACAAGACTCATTGACGATTCCATTGGCAGACTTGGTGAATGGATCACTTCCACAGGAACAACAGGAGGCGATGAAGTATTAGGAGTTAAGAATTTATCCGAATGAAGCACATGAGAAGCAGGAGTGCCCAATAGATTGACCGCCATCGGGTTATTATTCGGAATTTTTCTCCTTGGAGATTCACTTAGTAACTTGAGACCAAGAAATTGGGTCTCAAGTGTAAGGAATTGCTCATTAAGTGCAGAAAACTGCTTACGGACATCAAGAAAACCGTTTCTTGTCTGCTTCATGAAGGTCCGCATCTCAGACTCAATCTCTCTGCAGGCAATACAAGACCATGTCAGACCAATATTCTTAGTGATGAGATCGCTTATCCGTCCATTGTGCCCACCACCAGCACATTTAATATGTGAGCAGTTGTTGCAAAGCCAGCAGGACAGATACGAGTCTCCAGTGATGGATCCTCCAAACTCGCATTTCTTAGCAGTGCAAACTAGACTCATTATTGACTGAGATTTGTCCACTGCAGTGAGAGCGAGAAGAGTTCAATGGTAGAGTTCAAAGAGTTCAGTGGTAGAGAGGCACGTTCGGATCAGGCACGTCGAAGAGAAGACGTAACAAAAGAGATACGCCGTGACGAATAACCGCTTCAGAGTAACAATGATGTAACGGGATTACTCGACCGGAGAATAGAACTCAGGAAGGGAATATATATATGAATATTCGAAGAGCGCGGCAGAAGTAATATTGAATAATAATATTGTTTTTAAGAAGTGAATGGTTCAATGAACTATGTAAGTCAAATATGCTCCGACGATGATACACGAAAAGAGGAAACTCGTATCAAAGATATAGGTAATCAGATGAGAGCAATCGCAAAAACACGTCGGAATACGGCAAAGTCAGACTAAAGACTGGTTTTGTCGGTACACTTGTCGGTACATTTTTTCAATGTCCGATGATACCACATAGTCCCACTTACGCCAATTTATGATAATATCGAAAATATCTTTTTGAACTCTTGGTCCAACCCACTTAATATCATTTAGGCTTTTTTTATTACTAGTTTTGGCTGAAGCATCAAAAACTACTCATAATTTTGTTGTGATACTGGATTCTCTGATAACAGCTTGGTGAGGAAGATAATATTTTCCTTCATCATTTACTTCTACTATATGCTCTAAGTCCAATTATTCTTTTATGAATTTTGAATATTCAATTTTAAGTTTTTAATTTATTTGTAAATTTTTTTCTTTGTTTTTTTCTATGAAACGAGCCATTGCTTGATTCTTCGAGTCTCCTAATGTTGTATCTTCTTCACAAGGTGTAGCTACAATATATTTTCCTTTCGAATCTTTTTTAGTAAATTTTTTAAAATTCGTTTCACAGATTTCTGGTTCTAAGTCATTGCTATCGTCTTCTTCTACCTCCCAATATCGGTCCATTTGTTTGAGCTCGATACTGGTTGCTACAATTGACTTACTACTCCTGGATTTCGTACATCCGGACACTGTCCATCCAAAGATAGTTTTTTACCCAAGAAGCATACCCTTTGCCTTCCACGTAAATCAAGCCGACTTTTCTGAACGAAGCGCTGAAATCTTTATTTAAATGTTAGGAAAATTATAAAATAGAAGCTTTTCTTGCTTACACTTGTGGTTTGCCGCTCTTTACATTTACTAATGGCATTTGAAACTTTTCTTACACTATTTTCCTATTTAGTGTTGGGCATGACTGCATTAAACTTAAATTATACATCACCTACTTAATCGACAAATTCGAATTGGGCCGTTACTTCGTAGCTGCATCGTACGCCTCGTAACATTCCCCACCTCGTAATTCTTCTGAGTGTCCACGCCGAGAATTACCATCTCTCACGATGTCCAATTTGGCCAACTTTACTACAAGGCTTCGAAGTTTTCAGATTCCAAAGGAATATATGTCAACGGTCTTGAGTTCAACGTGTTTTCAACATCCGCAAATGCCCCGCGTAGTACTTCTTCTCTCAGAACGACGTTCGACAGAACCTCCGACAAGATTGACTTAGTTGAACGCACCATGCGTTCCCAAGCGCCGCCCATGTGGGGTGAACCAGGTGGAATAAATGCAAAGGTCATTTGCGAATACTTACTTTCCACATCCAAAGTCGATATGCGCTCGATCTCCTTTGCCAATACTCTACTAGCGCCGCGAAAATTCGTTCCATTATCTGATAGCATTTTAATAGGTACCCCTCGCCGCGCAGTAAATAGTTTCAGAGCCAGTAGAAATGAGTCCGTAGACAAAGAAGGGACCAATTCCAAATGTACTGCGCGAACTGTCATACACGTGAATAATACTCCCCATCTTTTCTCTCATCGTCTTCCAACAGCGACTTCTATTGGTCCGAAGTAATCGACTCCAGTGTACGTGAAGGGCAAGGTATATGGTGATATACGTTCCTTTGGTAGATATCCCATTTCCGGTGGCAGTGGTTGTGCTCGTCTGATGGAACAACTTACACATTTTTTTACAGTTTCCTTGACGAGTGCTCTCAGGCCTGGTATCCAAAAACGTTGCCTAACTTTGTTTACGACTATTTCTCCATGCAGATGGTGAAACTTGCGATGATAATATTCGACTATTAGATACGTTACTTGGTGATGACGTGGAAGTAAAATCGGTCGCTTCACGTCTACTTCTACGTCTTCGATAGCTTCGGTTCGACCTCGCATTCGAATCACTCCTGACTCGTCAAGATACGGCGAACATTTGAATGTGCTGCTTTTCCGTTTTGAGACACGACCATCTTTCTTTAAGCAGCGAATTTCATCTATAAACGTTTCCTCTTGGCAAGCTCGAATGAAGACCGTGTCCATCTCAACATTTCGTTTTAGTTCGAGTATTCTTTTCAATTCAGGTCCAGGCTGTCGAACTTGAATATATCTTATGATATCCAGCACTCGCCTTTGGACTCCGCGTAGACGCTTCAGCCTACTGAAGCGTAGCGGATTTGGCATAATAGAGGCAATAAGTGACGGGTCCGTCCGCACCATATCGGCGTGATACAGCAGTGTATCATCGGAGCTCACAGCGGTTCCGATTTGTGACGGCCATCTTGACTCGTTCTGCAATAAGAATTCGGGACCAGTAAACCACCTTATCGAGCTGGTCATTTCACAGTTTTTTGTCCATTTGGTTCCTTCGTCCGCCACATTAAGCTCCGAAGGTAGCCAGCGCCAATCGACAATCTCCGATCCTTCCAGGATTTCTCCGACTCGTAGGGCCACGAACTGAGGAAACTTACGAACGTCCGACTTTATCCAAAATAGAACATCTTGAGTGTCTGTCCAAAAGATGCGCCTTTCAATCCTGATTGATAGTTCTGCCTCCAGAAACTTTGAAAGTCGCAGACCTAAAATGGCTGCCATCAATTCCATTCTTGGCACCGATATGGGTTTTAAAGGGGCGACTCTGTTCTTCGACGCGACAAGGGAGCATCTGATTTTGCCGCCGCGTTCAACCAGCAAGTATGCTACCGCAGCATAGGCATCCAAGCTCGAGTCAACAAATATGTGCAGTTGGACATTTTCAGCAGCTTTTGAGCCATACATGTATCGTGGGACACGCAAATTACTCAGCTTGGACAACGACGATTGCCAAGCCCGCCAGTCATTCTCATCCGAGACTTTAATTGTGTCATCCCAGCTCACACCGGAGAACATATTCAAATGTTCTGAAGGATTATTTTGGCACGTATGTTAAGAATCCGAGTAGTCCGAGGGGGTCGAAAATTGGCATTACTATACTGAGTACCTTACGCTTCGTGTGGGTGCTGGTTACGGACTTCTGCGGCAACTCAGGTCGAATAACGAACGTTAGCATGTCTGACTCGGGAAGCCACCACATGCCCAGAACGTTCTTCTGAAGTTCTTGTTCTGTACCCAGGTATTTCGGGGATGCTGCTGGGAAACTGTTGAGAGATTGAAGGACGCCCTTGGAATTTGATAACCAATTTCTCATTTCGAATCCGCCTTTCGCGTGGATCATCTTGACATTGTTAGCCAGTTGAATCATTTCATCGTCAGTATCCACCGACTCCAGCCAGTCGTCGACAAACTTCAGTTTAAAATTTGCCAGGGATGGGGAACAGGAAGCGCCAAAGGTCATCACTTGCATTACAAAAGTATCCGGGGGGCGATCGTTCTCTCCATTTTGCCATAAGAACTTCTGTACGGACTGGTCCGAGGCACGAACTTTAATTTGGTGAAACATCTCTCGAATATCTCCTGTTACAGCGACAGGGCGTTCTCTGCATCGCAACAGTACTCCTGGCACGGACACCAACAAATCCGGTCCTTTCATGGGGGTATTATTTAGCGATAGTTCATTCACTTGTGCAGCCGCGTCCCAGACTAGACGTTTCTTTTTCTTGTTTGGGTTAGTTACTACGAATACAGGAATTTACCAAGAACATCGGCTAGTGGCTAACTCACCCTTTTGTAGTTTTCGAATGTAACCCTTTTCGGCGTATTTTTGCATGGTTTCGATCAGGAAATTGTTTAGATCTAGGTCCTTGCTCATTTTTAATTCGAGACACTTAAGACGTTTAAGAGCCATAGGGTAAGAATCAAGCAAGTTTACATTCTCATATTTCCACAACAGACCGGTCTCCCAACGACGTTCATTGGCAATGTAGTTTGTAGTGTCGTTCATAATTTTCAGCGACCGCTCGTCTTCCTTGGATCTCAGTGGTTTTAGAGCAACGCTTACGCCGATTGAGTCCAACGAAAAATGCGCCTTTACCGCTTCATCAAGGGTTCGAGTACCACCTCTACACTGGCAAATATGCAGTACACGCGGAGAAATGATCTCGTCCAGTCCATATCGCCCATAGACAGACCATCCCAGACCGCATCGCACAGCAAAAATTTCATCATTTTCGGCTTCTCGAACTTCTAGCGGTACACAAATCTTTATATGGTCCAGTCCTATGATTATTTGACCTTTGACACCTATATACGTTGACACAGGAACCGATTTAAGGTGTTGATGGTCGTTGAGCATTTGGTCGTCTATACTTTGCACTGGCAGGTCCAGATTGTCCACAGTGCGCACACCTTTTAGCATATACTTTAAGTGCGGGTGATCACCGGAGGAAACACTGGTACAGATTTGGTTTCAGTCTGTGTCAAATCACCGGTCCATTTCAAACAGAGCTGCTTTTCAGGTCCGTCCAAGCCTAACTCATCAGCTAATTGTCGCTCCATCAGAGTACAGGAGGATCCTTCGTCCAAGAGAGCAAAAATATTCACTCTTTTAGTTTTATTATACAAGGTTATGGGTATATAACGGAACAGTACCCGTTTTGTCGATCTGCCATTAAAGAACAGTGCCGACTCTTTTGTTTCTTCCTTTTTGAGTTCCTCCGAGCCGACGTCGAACTTTATCGTAGGGCGTTTTGAGTGCAGAAGCTCATTATGCAGTAATTTACATCCATCAAAATCGAGCAGTATGGTTTCCAAAACAGCAGAAACATAGTCGTTTAGCCTTAATGACATCTAGTCTAGTCCTGATTGGCATACTCAAAAATCCTTCACATTCAGACAGATCGTGCTCGCCGTCACATACTGGGTAAAATGATTTTTGTGGATCTTCAATTTCCTGCTTGTCCTTGCTCGAACCTTCCGCTATATTGTACACTAGCAAGCGCTCCTTAATATGTCTGCTTCCTTTTTCTTTTTCCGTTGTTTGGTAATCGTACGGCGTAACCATTGTAGCACACATTGCTACGCCAAAGAGCCAGTTGTCGAAGGTAACTAGATTGCCCCCACCTGCTAAACGATGTCTGCCCCAATCCAGCATCATTAGATCACTGGACAGCTTTGCAACCAGTTCACTTAATAGGGTAGAGTCGTTAAGGTACTCCTGTAGCTCCACTGAAAGCATTGTGGCACAATAATTCTGCAAAGCGAGTGATAGTAGTATTACGGACTCCAGGTTGTTCGGTTTGATTGCTGGCTCATCTTTCAGCTTACGTTGTTAACTAGCATGTACAATTTCTGAACGTCCATACAACATTCTTAGAGTACCGATCGCATGACCATGAGTTTTCCTCGTACCGCTTCAAGAGAAGCTCCTTTAAGGCACCTTTGAAGTCTGATAAGATTTTCTTCATTGATAAATCCACATCTTTCCGTCGATTGTTCGTAGTTACTTATAAAAAGCAGCCACTCTTTCGGCTTACCAGTAAATACAGGTAATTCTCGCGATATGACTTGTCGCGCCGCTACTTGGGCTGGCGTCAACATTGTAGTACATGACCCTGCATGTACGAACTGAGTATTTGCAAACGGCGGCATGTGACCGTCTATTCCACCAGTATTAAAGGCTGCAATGTTAGGGATTGAACACGCCGTGTTGAGATTGACATTCGGTGTAAGACCTATTCTAGCAGCTGACGGTACAAATCCTGCTGAGTTGCCTTGGAATCCAAATTTGGCTGCGACGTTTCCCATCCATATAGCGGCATTCTGAGGTGGAGCCGTCTGCGCCGAACTATACGACATGCATTGTCTTGACAAAGTTCCATTGTCGAATCCTGCGAATGGTTCAGTGAGACTTCACCCAGAGCTTCTCCATGAACCGTCTTCAACTCCAATATTTAGATCGCCAGACTCGTTTCTAATTTCATCATCCATTTCAGAAATTTGACGCCACTCTTCACTGGCTGGTAATGCTCCAACAGATCTTGATTCAGATAGTCCTGTATACTACGTCCTCACTCCTTTCACACCCTTGGTAAAGGAATGCTTTTCAGAAGCCGTACACTCTTGCGGATGGAGTAGAGTAGTTTTCCGGATGGCAAAGTATTTCAGAATGTTGGGACACTCCCAGGCCCCTAGAGCCTTCCACGTAAATCAAGCCGACTTTTCTGACCGAAGCGCTGAAATCTTTATTTAAATGTTAGGAAAATTATAAAATATAAGCTTTTCTTGCTTACACTTGTGGTTTGCCGCTCTTTACATTTACTAATGGCATTTACAACTTTAAACTTAAATTATACAACACCGACTTAATCGACAAATTCAAATTGGGCCGTTACTTCTTAGCTGCATCGTGCGCCTCGTAACACCTTCACTACTAAAACAATGTATGTATCTTTGGTGTGACCGATCCTCGAATACTGCTCATGCGTTTGGAGTCCGCTGTACATGGTTCCTCAAAGAAGTTGCTTTAAAATATTTAAACTGGGACTCAGATGGTCTCCTTCCACCATATCGTTGTCGGCTAAAGTTATTAAACTTACCAACATCGCAGGTAAGTCGTACTTGTGCTGGGGTTATGCTCCTTCATAAAATCATTCTTGGTCATGTTGACTCGAAACTTTTACTGGAAAAGATACTTTTTTCTGTTCCAAACAGGTCAACCAGGTCCCTCCGACCCCTTTGGTTACCAATTTGCAGATCTGATGTTGCGGATCATGATCCTTTCCGTGTTATCTGTAAAAATTATAACCTATTGTCACACTTATTTTCACTTGAATTAACTCTAAATGTAATAAAATGTAAATTGATTGTTTCTCGATAAGAATAATTTAGCCTTTTTTGGGCTAAGCAGCCACCAGATAGGCTAATTAGAATATTGATAATTTGTTTATCTGCAGCGGCATTTAATCTTCTCTTTTGTCTCCCAGATTCGCATGCACTTTGTTGTCATTTTTGAAGCGCATGCGTTTTTGGGAGCTTTGGAAGAGCTTCTGCGCCAAAGCTGTTCTTCTTCTTGTTGTAGTTTGGGAGTTTTTATTGACGGGCCGCTATTTGTTTTATTGTGCGGAATTAGCTCAATAAATTGAATATAAACTATTGAATCTCGTCTTTATTTCGGTCGCTATCAAAACTCTGATCGCTCAACATTGGTGACCCCGACGTGATCGCGCCCGAAGTTCAATCAGTTTAATTGCCCAAGAAACTGAAAAAAACTGCGGTACGAAAAACACAAAAACAAAAACAAACATCTCTTGGTTTTCGATTTGCATCACTCGCGCTGGAGGATTATGGCGCTGGAGTCAGTGGAGAAGCGTTTGCGTGAGCGGTTGACCGCGCTTCAAGAAGAGTTGGAGGAGCTTAACTTCAGCGAGATCGGGAGTGAGCTTTATTGGAGATTCTCGCAGCTGGCGACTGATGTGCAGGTGGACATTCAGGTGGAGGTTGCCAAGCACTCCATGAGAATCGCTGCCCACTCCACACTTCTCGACGGTGCTGGTGTCTCACCCATGCCATACAAGCCAGCCCCCTCCTTACCACCGTTGCCGATGCCAACATTTAGCGGCGGCTATGTTGACTGGCCGGATTTCTTCGCGCTTTTCAAGGCCACGATTGACAGCCATCCTCATCTAACAAAAATGAAAAAGCTCCGGTGGCTCATTTCATGCCTGCGCGAGTCAGCCTTGGAGACGGTGAGAGCGCTGGAAATTACTGACGCGAACTACGATGTGGCTCTTGACCTATTGCGCAATCGGTTTAGTAATCGGCGATTAATTTTCCAGTCTTACATCAATGCGATCCTGCAGCTTTGTTTGGTCCATCCAGGGTCAGTTGCTACCTTGCGGGAGCTGTCGGATCGGTTCAATGGGCATATGCGGGCTCTAATGAGTTCCGGATCAGCTGCCGAGATCCAAGGATGCTTGCTCATCCAGATTGTCCTTCAGAAGTTGGATCCTGCCACAAAGGCCAAGTGGGAAGATACTCTCGCCGGAAAAAACGACAGCCTTCCGTCTTGGGAGTCCATGGCACGATTCTTGGAGCAAAGGTGCCGGACTCTTGAATGCGTCGACTTTTCTTTGGCTGCGTATCCACCAACTAACCAAGTGGGCCGAGGGAGATCTTCGAATAACCGATCGTCGTGCATGATTTTTAACGCCCGTCCAGCTCTATGCGCCCTGTGTGGTGTTTTGGCGCACGCGCTTCCTTCATGTCCAAGCTTTATTGCCTTGCCGCTTAGTCAACGGTACGACGAAGTGCGACGGCTGACCCGCTGCTTTGTATGTTTGGAGGATGGTCATTTTGCACGCGGATGTTCAGCTGCCCGTTGCCCAAAGTGCAATCGCCGACATCATGCTTTGTTGCACCATTGCGGGCAGCTGCCCAGCTCTAACAATTCCCCACCACTACGAGGCTTGGTTTTCGCCGATGGTGTTGCCGTTGCTACCCCACCTTCCCAGTCAATCAACACGGTTGACGCAGGATCGCCCTACTGAAGTGCTTTTGCCAACCGCCAATATCCTCATCCGTGGTCGATCAGGTGCCTTCCTGTCTTGCAGAGTGTTATTGGACTCTGGTTCACAAGTTCACCTTATCTCATCACGCCTGGCAAGTCAACTTCAGCTTCGTCGCACCAAAAGCTGTGTAGCGGTTGCCGGTCTCGGCGGCACTGAGTTTGCTACGGATGGATCCTCCGTTAATGTGTGTGTGAAGTCTCGACTAACCACATATTGTGCGAACCTAGAGGCGGTTATAGTGTCTCATATTGCGGACTGTCAGCCCAGCCTTAAAATTGATATTTCCAAATGGAAGATTCCTCACGGCATAGCGCTGGCTGATCCAAACTTCCACAGACCGCAGGGTGTGGACCTGCTAATTGGAGCCAGCCTGTTCTTCAACCTATTGTCAGTTGGCCAAATCCAATTAGGTCACTGCCTTCCAGTTGCCCAAAATACACTGTTTGGATGGGTGGTTTCTGGACGCATTGGACTATCGCGGGAGGCTGGATTGCCCTATGCAAAAGGAGAAGAGGAGAAGAATCAACGTTCCGGACCCCCTGCACTCGTTAGGAGAATTCGATTCCCGCATTGGTCTATTGGGGGGAGCAATGCATGGTCAAGGGTTTTGAAGAAGTTGGTGTGCCTTGTTCGCCCTGTGAGTTCTAAATCTTCTTAATGAAAAAGATGTGTCTTCTGCGCTTCCAAAATTGTTATTGAAGGCCCACCCTTCAATAGGGGGGAGGATGTTGGGCTAAGCAGCCACCAGATAGGCTAATTAGAATATTGATAATTTGTTTATCTGCAGCGGCATTTAATCTTCTCTTTTGTCTCCCAGATTCGCATGCACTTTGTTGTCATTTTTGTAGCGCATGCGTTTTAGGGAGCTTTGGAAGAGCTTCTGCGCCAAAGCTGTTCTTCTTCTTGTTGTAGTTTGGGAGTTGTTATTGACGGGCCGCTATTTGTTTTATTGTGCGGAATTAGCTCAATAAATTGAATATAAACTATTGAATCTCGTCTTTATTTCGGCCGCTATCAGAACTCTGATCGCTCAACAGCCTTCTCTTAATTATAATTGATTTTAAAATGTTTAAAAAATAACAGTTAATTGTTACATTCAGTAAATACACATAAATATTAACCACTAACCATACGACATATAGACTTCTCATTTCATATAACGAAAATGGACGCAAAAATTACTTGCGACAGGCCCCCGGAGGCCCCAGAGAGAATCTTACTCTCATTCGTACGCTCATAATCTCATTGAACTTTTTTGTTTGTTCAGTCGCAGAAAAGCGCATCATCAAGAAGGTTCTTCTTGTTCACTACGTTTTTGTAAAATTTGTAACAAGCTTTCTATTAACAATCGGTGTTTATTTCTTTACATATATAAAAAAAAAATTGAAATTTCTTAGATTCGTATCGCTTGGCGTGTGCAGTGATATATTTGGAGGTAAAATAATAGTTTGTTTAATTTTCCTTCCAAACATAGCCCTGCTCTGCTTCTTCATCTCCTACGGTGTTGTTGCTATTCTTTTGCTTCTACTCTCGCTCAATAGAGATTCTTATCTCTATCTCTTTGAATCTTACTAACTTGCACTAACTGCTCTCTTTAATCTCCCCCTTTCGTTTCCCTGGTACAGTGTATTACAGTGTGTGTACAAATAATATTAAAAAATTAATTATATAATTTTTAATAATTTTTAATAAATTATTTATTTAATTTTTAATAAATTAATTATTTAATTTTTAATAATTTGTAATAAATTAATTATTTAAATTTTTAATAATTATGAAATTTAAATTGGTCTGTGCGTTGAAGTCTTGTAATAAGAAAATCTCGTCTTCCCAGCCTACCATCCACTGCTGGCTCTGTGAAAACGTTTTACACGCTGAGTGTGCCGGGTTCACGGCCTCAGTTTCGGATGCAATCTCACGTAGGTCTGGTCTCCACTTTTGCTGTGACGGTTGTCGTGCTGTTCAGGACGAAATGAGATCGTTCATGAGGCAGACTAAAAGCGTAAGAAATGCGCTTTTAGTGATGTGCTTGGGTCGAATAATCTTCAGCCTGCTCAGCCGACAACTATGCAGCCGCTTATATCTCTGGCCACCCCAAGGGCCGGACCTGAGAAAAATTCGGCTTCCGAATGTCTCGGAATCAATGAGCAATTGTCCGATATGTCCTCTATGGCATCGCTTCAAGTGATCCCAGACCCAATAATTCAAACCCCTGTAACAGTCACCAAACAGGGTAATAAGCCGTCCGGACCCCCGGTACGTACTCATGCCGCAGTATTAGTTACGGCGGCACCAAACCCCTTGCAGGTGATCCCACCATCGAAACACATTTTTGTTTCTCGGCTTGCCCCTGATACTTCGGAGATTGATATCTCGGCTTACATCAAAGCCAAAGCAAAAGCCGACATAAAGGTGGTGGATATTACAAAATTCAAATATTCATACACCAGGCACACGTCATCTTTCAAAATACGTGTACCCTTGCAGATGTTCAAGACGATTTGCTCCGCCAGCTTTTGTTTACTTTGCGAAGGGGAGGAGGAGTGCTAATTTCTGTAGACTCCAAATTCGCTTCTGAAGAGGTAAAATCACAAGAGTTTGGTGACATTGAATTTCTTTGCATAAAAATCACTTTGTCCGATCAATCTTTGTATGTTACCTGTTCGTACATACCAACTTCGTTCGAACCGCCAACATACTGGCAGCATTTGTGCGCTATTCGTTTGGTTTTCGATCGTCTGTCTGATGGTGACCAGCTGATAACTCTGGGTGACATTAATATCCCAGAACTTATGTGGATAATTCACCGTCTTTACAGCTTAACTCCCATATCATCCCACTCTTAAGGTTTCAATCGAAAACAATTGCTTAATTAACCTTAAGTCTACACTTAAATCTCATTAAGTTCGATTCTTCCGTGAGGCTGACTTTATGAAATTAAGTAAGCTAATTTTGGAACTTGATTGGTCCGATCTACTGGCATTCGTGGATATAAACGTTGCCTTACAATAATTTTATTACACCTTGAATGCCATGGAAATTTCCGTCTGCTTCAACTAATCCGCCTTGGTATACAAGGCACCTTATAAATTCAAAGAACGTTATGAGTAGACTTTTAAATTAACATAAATTACAGATACTTAGTAGCTCGGTCCAATTTGCCCGTGCATAACGCAGAATGTGATAGAAGTTATATTCGCCGCTGGCGAATTCAGTTTACTCAAAATCCGAAGCAGTTTTATAACTTTGTAAACACTAAGCGTAAACATGTGTCTTTCCTTCTCTGCCATCGTTTGAGAAGTCATATGCGATATGCATAGTCTGGCAATGGCCGATCTCTTTGGAAGGTGTTTTCAAACGTATACACCTAGCAGCAGTTTCCCTCAGCCTTACCCTTATAATATCCAATCAGCCAACCTTATATTTTGCCCATCTTTCAATGAAAGTTGTGTGTTATCGATCTTCTTAAGGTCAAGCCCGTGTATTCGTTAGGCCCTGATGGAGTACCAGGCTGTGTTCTGAAGAACTGCGCTAAGACTCTGTGCAAACCGCTCATTAAACTCTTTAATCTATAGCTGAAGACTTCGATCTTTCCCCTTATGTCGAGAGAATTTTTCATTATTCCTATATGGGAATAATGGGAAACAATCCCACGCTTCAAATAATAGAGGTATTTCTGTCAGAAATTGCAAAGCTATTTGAAAAACTTATCACTCCACATTTGCAAAACCTACGTAGTTCAATATCTCCGTGCCAGCATGGCCTACCAACTTATCGGAGCTAACATCTTTTATCACTAATGGGTTCCGGAATTGCTTACAAACATATGTCATTTACACAGACTTCAGTAAAGCATTTGACTCTGTTAACCATTCGCTTCTTTTAAGTAAACTAAGCCTTTTGGGATTCCCAACTGATCTTCTTATCTGGATTTCGAGCTACTTATCTGGGTGATTCTAACGTGTCTTTTTTAAAGGTGTTACCTCGCGTTTAGTCCGCACCGCATCTGGGGTGCCCCAAGGAAGCCATGTTGGATCCTTACTTTTTACACTGTTTAATAAGTTGATTCTTGAGTATGGATCGTGTGTCTGAAGTCCCCAATACAGAGTACACCGAGATCACATAGAATCGGTACAAAAGCATTTTCTGACTTTCGCTCTTAGGGGACTTAATTGGGATGCAAATTTTCACCTCCCCTCTTATCAAGTAGACTTTTGTTAATAAAATTACCATCATTAACTTCTACTTACCTTAGAACGATGCTGGGTGTCATGTTTCTTTATAATATAATTTATGGTAATGTAGACAGCCAGCATTTAATAATACGCCTAAAAATTTAATGTTCCTAGTAAACGGACTAGAAACTTTCGTCCTCTACTCCTCAGCCATTGCAGTTCGACATATGCCCAACATGATCTGTTAGGGTATTATGTTTGGACTACAATGATCTCTACCACATCTTGTCACTTTGCTCCACTAACAATCTTAAATCCCTTATACTAAACTTCTTATCTGTACAATACTCCTCCTCGTGATATCTTACTCCTACTCTTCTGAACAAAGAGTTACATGAACCAATTGCTTGCTTGCTCTTGAACAAATTGGATTTTGGAAGGAAGTTAATTCGAATAATATATAAAAAGGACACTGTTTATTTTAATATTTTAAAATCAATTCTGCATATAAAAGTAGTTGAAGCTTAGCAAGGGCGGGAGGCGAGGCGGGGTAAAACTCACATATACAAGATGAGCAAGTGTGCAGAAGCTCTACGGAAGCTTCCAAGAGCGCATTCGCCGCAAATACCGTTTGAATAAACCGTTTGAGCGCACTCAGTCCTCAAAAATCTACACCTGTTACATCAAAGCTTTGGGAACCTTCAACTCTCTCGGAAGCTCAGCTATGACATGCTCTAGTAGACGAGGATTAAGGGGATAATAGCATTCATGCATTTGTTCAGAACCCATAAATCAATAAAGCCGAAGTAACGGGATGGCCTCTTGGAAGAATAATTGGAGGGCGTCCATCAAAATCCATCGCGGAATTCGGCCACAATAGTAATGAGCCAATCATCCTAGGAGGAATGAAGAAATGGAGGTCCATAGCACCATTACATTAAAATAAATGGATAGAACCAATAGAACTTTAAAGTAGCACAAATAGAACAATCACCACTTAGAACAGAGAGCACCTCTGCACAGTGGCCGGAATGGCCATTTTTTTTTAAATCCAATGACGATCATACAGCGTTGTAACTTGGCACGTGTGATAATAAGATAATCATAAAGATAGAGCCAAAATTGTATTTGGATCTATCCACGCCCACACCTACCGCCCCCAAATAAATAATTTTGAACAATACCCATGTAAGAAAAAGAAGTACATTTGATAGTATTATAATTTTGGTCAAAAGTGTGCAACGCATTGAAGGAGGCATATTCGACCCTATAAAGTATATATATTCTGGATCAGGATTACCTGAGTCGAAATAAGCATGCCCGTATTTTGTCTGTTTCTACGTGAACTAGTGTCTCAGTTTTAAAGCTATAAATTACTAACTTTACACACAACCTTCATTGCTTTGAACGCAATATATAATTTAGAACGACCGGGATCGGTTGACTATATCTCATGTGCCAGCATCAAATATTGTATTTATTACTAGTTAGTTTTCTCAGTGTATCTAGCCGCAGCGGTCCACTAATTGCCCGTTATCAGCAGTTCCATATTCTTTGATCAGTAGCGTAGATAGGGGGGGGATCAGGGGGATCAATCCCCCCCCTTGGGTCTGAGAATTATAAGATGATATAATCTCAAAATTGAAAAAGAAACACATTTTTACGCGATGACTGTGCAGTACAGCATTATTATTATTATTATCGCAGGTTGCGGATTATTATCGCAGTGTAAAATAAAACTTACAAAAAAAACAGGATATTATTCTGAGTCATATCCCCCCCATATCAAAAAGCTATCTACGCCACTGTCTTTGATTCTCCCAGATTCGCATTTACTTTGTTGTTCTTTGTAGCGCTTGCACTTTGGAAGCTTTGGTAGGGCTTCCGCGCAAGTTTATGTACTGGTATATTCGGAATTGAGTGTACCGGCCGCTGCATTTGTTTTGGGGTTAAATTGACCCATAATAAATATTAGATTCGAATCGAATTTATTTGGTTTAATTCGGCATCTATCAAAAAGATGATAGCGTTACTGATGCCACATAACTGATTGATCGGCAATGCCATAACTTTCGGTGCTTTTTAAGTTAGAAACATGGGACTTGGTACACATTCTACTTTTACCTGATCCGATCTGCCAAATTTCATAAGGATCGGCCGACTAAATCTTATAGCTTTGCTCCTTTTCCTACCGTTGTCAATTAAAAACAAGAAAGGAAAGCTAACTTCGGGCGGAGCCGAAGTTTATATACCCTTGCAGTTGAGTCGCAGTCCGCTAGGTGGCGCCACGCATCTTACATAATTAGATATATAGCGGATCGAATATAGTTGGCCGATCCTTATGAAATTTGGCATATCGAATTATTTTGACAAAAGANTTTTTTTTAAATCCAATGACGATCATACAGCGTTGTAACTTGGCACGTGTGATAATAAGATAATCATAAAGATAGAGCCAAAATTGTATTTGGATCTATCCACGCCCACACCTACCGCCCCCAAATAAATAATTTTGAACAATACCCATGTAAGAAAAAGAAGTACATTTGATAGTATTATAATTTTGGTCAAAAGTGTGCAACGCATTGAAGGAGGCATATTCGACCCTATAAAGTATATATATTCTGGATCAGGATTACCTGAGTCGAAATAAGCATGCCCGTATTTTGTCTGTTTCTACGTGAACTAGTGTCTCAGTTTTAAAGCTATAAATTACTAACTTTACACACAACCTTCATTGCTTTGAACGCAATATATAATTTAGAACGACCGGGATCGGTTGACTATATCTCATGTGCCAGCATCAAATATTGTATTTATTACTAGTTAGTTTTCTCAGTGTATCTAGCCGCAGCGGTCCACTAATTGCCCGTTATCAGCAGTTCCATATTCTTTGATCAGTAGCGTAGATAGGGGGGGGATCAGGGGGATCAATCCCCCCCCTTGGGTCTGAGAATTATAAGATGATATAATCTCAAAATTGAAAAAGAAACACATTTTTACGCGATGACTGTGCAGTACAGCATTATTATTATTATTATCGCAGGTTGCGGATTATTATCGCAGTGTAAAATAAAACTTACAAAAAAAACAGGATATTATTCTGAGTCATATCCCCCCCATATCAAAAAGCTATCTACGCCACTGTCTTTGATTCTCCCAGATTCGCATTTACTTTGTTGTTCTTTGTAGCGCTTGCACTTTGGAAGCTTTGGTAGGGCTTCCGCGCAAGTTTATGTACTGGTATATTCGGAATTGAGTGTACCGGCCGCTGCATTTGTTTTGGGGTTAAATTGACCCATAATAAATATTAGATTCGAATCGAATTTATTTGGTTTAATTCGGCATCTATCAAAAAGATGATAGCGTTACTGATGCCACATAACTGATTGATCGGCAATGCCATAACTTTCGGTGCTTTTTAAGTTAGAAACATGGGACTTGGTACACATTCTACTTTTACCTGATCCGATCTGCCAAATTTCATAAGGATCGGCCGACTAAATCTTATAGCTTTGCTCCTTTTCCTACCGTTGTCAATTAAAAACAAGAAAGGAAAGCTAACTTCGGGCGGAGCCGAAGTTTATATACCCTTGCAGTTGAGTCGCAGTCCGCTAGGTGGCGCCACGCATCTTACATAATTAGATATATAGCGGATCGAATATAGTTGGCCGATCCTTATGAAATTTGGCATATCGAATTATTTTGACAAAAGAGGAATCCATTGAAACTCTCATCCTTCTAACTTGAAAAACAACGAAGTTATAGCATTTCCGATCAATCAGTTATATGGCAGCTATAGGATATAGACGGCCGATCCTTATGAAATTCGATAAATCAGATTTTTTTTCCCAAAATAGAATCTGTACCAAATCCCATCTTTCTAACTTAAAAACCACCAAAGTTATGCCAATTTCGATCGTTCTATGACAGCTATAGGATATAGTAGGCCGATCCTTATGAAATTTGGTACATAAGATATTTTCAAATATAACACGTGTGGAAAGTCCCAACTTTCTAACTTAAAAAACCCCAAAGTTATGGCATTTCCGATCAATCCGTTATATGGCAGCTATAGGATATAGTCGACCGATCCCGGCCGTTCCAACTTATATACTGCCTGCAAAAGAAAGAAGGATGTGTGCAAAGTTTGAACTCGATAGCTTTAAAACTGAGAGACTAGTTTGCGTAGAAACAGACAGTTGTCTGTTTGAAAAACAGTTGTTTTTCAAGTTAGAAGGATGGGATTTTCAAAGGGTTCCTCTTTGGATAAAATAATTCGATATGCCAAATTTCATAAGGATCGGCCGACTATATACGATCCGTTATATATCTAATAATAAAAGATGCGTTGCGCCACCTAGCGGACTGCAACTCAACTGCAAGGGTATATAAACTTCGGCTCCGCCCGAAGTTAGCTTTCCTTTCTTGTTATTGTAATCTTTGGTCATAAGCCGATATTTCAAATAGTGAATATCAATGCAATTTAACTCTCTTTACGAAAATTATTTAAAACAAATCGTGCCGCTGAAATGCAAAAAACTAAACTTTCGCACATTTGAGACATTGGATTAAAATATTTTGAAATGTGTTATAATTAAATGTTAAATATTATTAAATTAGTTAAATTTAATAGGTTCCCTATTAAAATGTGTGAAAAAAACACTCTGTTATTGATTTTGAATTTTTTTTGTCGCGGTTGACTTTTTGGGAGAATTACCCATATCTAAGTTGAAATGAGCTTAATTTTTTGCCCAAAATCTTTTAATACAAAAAACATCTGATTTATAAGTTATTAAGGCTGTGGTCTGCTTTAGGAGCCGAAAAAAACCGATTTTTCAACAATTTTTTCAAAGGGAAATGTTTGCACTAAACGAAATTTTAAGACAATACCATTTTTATTATTACAAATTGTTGAAACTTGCCAATGTTGTAACGATTTTTCTGGGGCGCCTGGAGTGTGCACTCGTAAATCGGTGCAAGCTATAGGATATAGTCGACCCATCCCGGCCGTTCCGACTTATATACTACCTGCAAGGAAAAAAAGGATGTGTGCAAAGTTTCAACTCGATAGCTCCAAAACTGACAGACTAGTTTGCGTAGAATCCGACAGACAGACAGACAGACAGACAGACGGACAGACAGACAGACGGGCAGATGGACATGCTCATATCGACTCAGGAGGTGATCCTGATCAAGAATATATATACTTTATAGGGTCGGAGATGTCTCCTTCACTGCGTTGCACACTTTTGACCAAAATTATAATACCCTCTGCAAGGGTATAAAAATACCGAGTTAAAAAGAAGAAAAAGTTTCAAAGTTAAAAAAAAACACACTTTAAATGGCAAAACAAGTAATTTAGATAGTATTTTTGTCCAAATTTTTTACTACAAATAGAAGATAATTCAATATATATTGAAATATATTGAAATATATTGTTTGTACTATCGCCGGCACCGTTTTCCATATCTTGTAAAAATGAGAATTCGTGAAAACGCGCTTCAAAGTTTGCGGTTTGCATTCGCACCTGTTCGATGCCCACTAAAGCTGTTATAGCTTCGAAAATATGTCGAATTGGCTTCTAAAATTTTGAACACATATTCATAGATAGTTTTCGAATAGATTTAAGACAAACGAGATAAAAAGCTAAGTCCTATATAGGCTATAGGAAATAGAATGCCTAGGGATCGAGGGATGAAATCTTGAAATGTACAAGGTCTTAGTTTAAGTATGCCATTGTCGTCGAAAATCAACCGAAGAATCATATGTCAACGTATTTCCTGTCCGCCTCTACTCCAACGAAGCTTATAAACGAGCTTATCCGCAAAGAGCCAATCAGCTAGCTTAAATTTTGTTAGCCGCGCCACTGAGCGCTGAAAGATATTAACTCATTGTTTTTCAAGCGGTGTTGTAGAAAATTATTTTACAAAGCGGCATGCTTTCAAAGCGCCTTCGCCAGACTTGGTTAACTGAAAAAAGTAAATTTCTGACTAAAAAATATGATGGACCAAAACGCAATATATGGGTTCATGCCATTTACAAGTACCACGAATTTTTGGGTGAATTCCACCGTCTTTATCATTAACTGCGTGATTTTGCCATTAAGTTTTACGAGTTTACGCTGATGAAAATAGAAACATTTGACTACATCTCAATGGATTAAAAAAAAATTAAAAAGCTCCAACAAATTTTAGGAACCCCATTTCTCCCACAGAACGCTTGTTTGTAGTAGTCAGATATTTAGACTTATTCCATTACATTTTTTGTACGTTAAATATTTAAAAAAAACTCCCCTTCTTTTGTTAATTCAATAATATTATTATTTTAGTCCAATGTTCTCGAATATATATTCAATGTTGCTGTCCCCTGCCAATGCAGAATTGTCTCTTAAAAAACTCATTAGCAAGAAGTACTTAAATTTAGAGACGGACCTTCCGCAGCGCCTTTTTGCACTAAAATACAATTTAAATATTACATTTTTTTTACAATCCCCTTTTTATATATATAAATTAATTTTACAGATATCTTTTAAGTGGAATGTCAATCACAGCTCTTTCATTCTGCTTTAGAATTGCAGAGAGTACAATACGGCAGACTGTGCGAGAAGTGTCCCAAGCGATTTGGGATACATTCCACGAGAAGCATTTGGCACCACCGAGCACCAGAGACTTTCGTGAGGCGTCAAATGATATTTTTAAAAAAAAGTGGGTTTCCGAATTGTATTGGCAATTGACGGAAAACACATTAGAATAAGATGTCCCAAAAATTCAGGGTCGCAATATTTTAATTACAACAAATTTTTTTCAATTGTTTTGCAGGGTGTTGCTGATGGACACCTAGATCGTTAACCTGAGTTAATCGTTCTAAGGCGTTCCCATAGAGAAAGTACATAGCCTGGTGAGGACTAGATCGGTAAAAAGACATGAGTTTACATTAAGCTTTAGATTATTTGCTAAACACCAATTTTGAAGTTTATCCAAATTGGATTGAAGTCTAGACTGGGCGCTAGTGAATTTATACTGAAGGAATAGCTTAACGTCATCAGCGTACATAAGTACAAGTGAATTAGTTAAGGCAAGGGGCAAGTCGTTAATAAACAGTGTAAAAAGTAGGGGTCCAGCATGGCTTCCTTGGGGCACCCCAGATGTGGCGCGGACTAAACGCGAGGTAACATCTTTAAAGAAAACACGTTGGGTTCTCTCTGATAAGTAGCTCGAAATCCAGATAAGAAGATCAGTTGGGAATCCCAAAGACTGAGTTTACTTATAAGAAGCGAATGGTTAACAGAGTCAAATGCTTTTCTGAAGTTAGTTTATATGACGTGGGAAGCCATTCCGGAAGCCATACGTGATAAAAGATGTTAGCTCCAATAAGTTGGTAGTGGTAGAGCGGCGCTTCATGAAGCCATGCTGGCAAGGAGTTATTATTGAACTGCATAGGTGTTTTAAATGTGGAGTGATAACTTTTCCAAAAAGCTTTGGAATTGCTGAAAATTTAGAGATGCCTCTATAATTCGTAGCGTCGGATTTTTTCCCTTTTTTATGCAGCGGAATAATGAAGGATTCCTTCCACATTAGGGTAAAGATCGAAGTTTCCAGCGATAGATAAAAGAGTTTAACGAGCGGTTTGCACAGCGCCTCGGCGCAGTTCTTTAGAACACAGCCTGATACTCCATCAGGGCCTGGCGAATACACGGGCTTAACCTTAGGAAGATCCGATAACACACCACTTTGATCGAAAGATGGGCAAAATATAAGGTTGGCTGATTGGATATTATAAGTATAAGGCTAAGCTGAACTGCTTCTAGGTGAATACGTAGTTTGAAAAAACTGTGCAAAGAGATCGACCATTGCCTTATAAGTGTTCGCATAAGAGTTCTCAAACGTAAGCAGAGGGGGAAAAGATACATGTTTACGCTTAGTTTTTACAAAGTTATAAAACTGCTTCGGATCCAGAGTAAACTGAATCCTGCAGTGGCGAATATAACTTCTATAACATTCTGCGTTATGCACGGTGAAATTGGACCGAGCTACTAAGTATCTTGAATAACTAACTGTACAACCAGCCCTGGTATAGAAGGCACCTTATAAATTTAAGGAATAGTATGAATCCGCCCTGGTATAGAAGGCACCTTATAAATTTAAGGAATAGTATGAGTAGACTTTGAAATAAACTAATTTATGTTTATTTCAAAGTCTACTCATACTATTCCTTAAATTTATAAGGTGCCTTCTATACCAGGGCGGATTCGTTGAAGCGGTCGGATATTTTCACGGCACGCAAACTTCGAAAAATATGTTCAAAGTGTAATAAAATTTTTGTAATGTTATGTTTATATCTTCGCATGCCAGTAAATCAGACTAATCAAATTCCGAAATTAACTTATTTAATTTTATAAAGTTAGCCTTACGGAAGAAACTTACTTAATGAGATTTAAGTGTAGACTTAAGGTCAATTAAGGAATTGTTTTCGATTGAAACCTCAAGAGTGGGATGATATGAATCCTCAAGTTTAGAAAGGGGCAAAGTTCTGCAAAGAGTAATTCCATCAGGATCAGAAACGAAACATACGTCCAACAGCCGAAACCCAAAGAATTTCTAACGTGGTTACTTTGCCTGAATGGCATGTCAAACATGCCCACAGGGAAGTCGTGGTGGGAGTTAAGCTGTAAAGACGGTGAATTTTCAACATTTGACCACATAAGTTCTGGGATATTAAAGTCACCCAGAGCTATCAGCTGGTCACCATCAGACAAACGATGGACGACGTGTGCCTGGTGTATGAATATTTATATTTTGTAATATCCATTACCTTTATGTCGACTTTTGTTTTGGCTTTAATGTAAGCCGAGATGTCAATTTCAGAAGTATCAGGGGCAAGCCGGAAAACAAAAATGTGTTTCGATGGTGGGACCATTTGTTTCGGGTCTGGTATCACTTGCAGCGATGCAACAGATTACATATCGGACAATTGCTCATTAATTCTAAGATATTCGGAAGCCGAATTTTTCTCAGGTCCGGCCCTTGGGATGCGGCTGCATAGTTGTCGGCTGAGCAGGCTGAAGATTATTCGCCACAAGCATTGATTTTACGAAAATCACTAATTAACTCCTTGAATCCGCTTTTAGTCTGCCTCATGAATGATCTCATTTTGTCCTTAACAGCACGACAACCGTCACAGCAAAAGTGGAGACCAGACCTACGTGAGATTGCATCCGAAACTGAGGCCGTGAACCCGGCACACTCAGCGTGTAAAACGTTTTCACAGAGCCAGCAATGGATGGTAGGCTGGGAAGACGAGATTGTCTTATTACAAGACTTCAACGCACAGACCAATTTAAATTTCATAATTATTAAAAATTTAAATAATTAATTTATTACAAATTATTAAAAATTAAATAATTAATTTATTAAAAATTAAATAATTAATTTATTAAAAATTAAATAAATAATTTATTAAAAATTATTAAAAATTATATAATTAATTTTTTAATATTATTTGTACACACACTGTAATACACTGTACCAGGGAAACGAAAGGGGGAGATTAAAGAGAGCAGTTAGTGCAAGTTAGTAAGATTCAAGGAAATAGAGATAAGAATCTCTATTAAGCGAGAGTAGAAGCATAGAATAGAAGCAACTCCGTAGGAGATGAAGAAGCAGAGCAGGGCTATGTTTGGAAGGAAAATTAAACAAATTATTATTTTACCTCCAAATATATCACTGCACACGCGAATCGATACGGATCTAAGAATTGCAATTTGTTTTTATATATGTAAAGAAATAAACACCGATTGTTTCGGTGAACCGATGAACACTTGATGAAGCCTATCCTTTGACCAAATATTTAATGAGACCGTTTCCAAGAAGGTTTCCATTAAACGTAAAACATGAAATATTTAATGAAAGGCTGTCGTCTGCCAGACGTTGCGTAGAGTGCGCCTCTGGAACTTTGGCCCAAAAATGGCGCATATTAAAAAGAGAAATGGAATTTTTTGCCACATTCAACAAATTGCCACATTTTAATAAAAACAATGTGCCTTCTTCATAATAAAACAATTTATTATTCTGTTGCAATATTTTTTACTTTTTTTTTATCCCAATTCGATGGTTTTTGCATAATTTGACTTATTAATGATTCAAAATCTACTTCAAAACTCTATTAAATACTCTACTACTCTATTAAATAAGCTGCATCAGCAACGGAAAGGACCATCAGTGGGATGTTTCAACTAAGCCCATCTCCGGTCCTTAGCAAGATGCTTTTATACCAGGACTACTACTGAGTATAACGCACACATCAATAGGATCCCACAACGATTCCAAAGACTATCATTCAACGAAAAACTTGCATATGTACGATTAAGTCGAAGCATTTTCTATCGAACATTAGGAACATTAGGTGTTTTCAAACAATATGGTGAAATTTTTGATGAAAAAAAAGTTTTGTTCGTCCGTAGAGCGTTATGCGGCAACTACGTCAAACTTGAACTCGCGGGAGTAACGGTAGGTCCCGGAGTCGTAGTCAAAGACCGTACATAGTCTTGACTAAATTTACCTGGATTCTGCAAGGGATTGCTCGGGTTGGCCAGACGCTTGCTGTGATCAGGCTGGAGTTGATGTGCTTGAAGTCCTGGGGTGGTTTTCCTCAAGTACCGGTGGTATGGTGGTTCGGCTGATTCCTTATCGGCCGGTCCTACTGGCGGTCCGTTTCACGGGAGCAACACTCGAAGTAGGTTAGATAGCGCGGGGTCTGCTGGTGGTCCGTTTCACGGGAGCAACACTCGAAATAGACTGGTATGCCGCGGGGTCTCCTCGTGGTCCGTTTCACGGGAGCAACACTTGGAGTAGTTAGGTAACGCGGGGTCTACTGGCGGTCCGTTTCACGGGAGCAACACTCGAAGTAGACTGGTATGCCGCGGGATCAACTCGTGGTCCGTTTCACGGGAGCAAAACGCGAAGTAATGAGGTGACGCGGGGTCTACTTGTGGTCCGTTTCACGGGAGCAACACTAGAAGTAGACTGGTATGCCGCGGATTCTACTTGTGAACCGTTTTACACAGGATCACTCGAAGTAGGTTGATTTTAAGTGCCGTGGTTCAGACACTGAGTAACGAGACGATTGACTCTGATTTCGGAACTATCTTTATTTCAGAAGAACAACTCTTATATAAGATGCTAAATTAAAAGGTCAATGTTATGGACGTGCTAAAACTAATGTTAATGCCAGGGTCACCTGGCTGGTTTCGCTTGCCTCGGTCAGTCGGTCATTCTTCCCGCTGATCACGCTGATTCTGCTTCCGGAGCCATCGACTAGTGCCGAGTTAGTAGGTTGGGTATTGGCTTATGCTTAGAGTTACATTATTAATAGGCTAGTAGGTCTGATGCTTGTATATCGTGACCTGCTTATGCATCTTGATTGGGTAGTAGGTCTTGGCACTAGGTGCCAACAAGTTTCTTTCAAAGTAATCTGCCTTAAATACAATACACTAATGCCAACGATTCTATCTGAAAGCACTTCTCAAAAGCATTAATTTCGATATAGTCTGCCAACTATGGCTAAAATGGTGACACGTGCCTAAAAATCCGTCTTACAAGGAAAGATGCATTTTTCTATGGCGAAAAAGCTGACATAAAACAATAATAAAGGCTTACAAGAATTTCCTCTTACAATACACGCGAACCTTGGTTCAAATGTTACGGAAAATTTTTTCAACAAAAAGATTGATAATTAAAAGTATCCACGAAACTCGAAAAGTCACCTTCTTTGAAACTTAAGAGCTTTTAAACTCAGTTTCTCTTTATTTTAAATTACGTATAAAGCAACTGGCAGCCGAAACCAGCTGTTCGTACAAGTCCCAGGGCAAAGGTAGCTTTGGAACTGAAGGGGCAGTGCAAGAGAAGCTATAGCGGGAGCAGGAATAACGGTGGAGGCGGGGAAGTAACGCAAAAGACAGCTGGTTGCTTACACACAAATATTAAAAAATTATTTGATTATGGATACGAGATTATGGTCACGTAGTGGCTGTTTCGGCTCCCAGCGCTCCCGAAAATATTTATAAATTTGTTAGGCAAAACAAACAGCGACAGTTTCTCCAAACATTTACAGTGTAGGAGTACAAAAAATATCCAATAGAAATAAAAATGTTGATCTCCCAACTAATCAATCAATGATCAATTTTTTCAGTGTTAAAATTACACGGTGCGACAGTGAAAAAACACTTGTGAAACGAGATAGTGTAGGTTGTTAATCTGGTCGAAGAGAACTCAAAAATATTTTTTTTATATTTTTGGAACCCTCCAATTTTTATTTATTTAAAAAAAAACGTTTTTCGAGACTTTTTTGCGCTTAAAAATTCCTGATCGCGTTTTTTTCAACCGATTTCAAAATTTTTAGTGTTTTTCAATACAGTAGAACTCCAATTATCCGAATTAATGGGGACCGGGACCCATTCGGATAATCAAATATTCGGATAATCGGATTTTCGTTTTCTTTTCGAAGCCATGGTATAAAAACAATACAGTATTGTACACGCACAAACAAAAGTAAGCCGTAGCGAAAGAGTAGCGTCCTCGAGCAAGGACAATAGCACACTAGCTAATCAAAACCAACAATCGCGGGGGAAGTCAGTGTAGGCACAACGGCAAGTTAAGACAAGTCAAGTGAAGACTTGTGATTCGGATAATCGGCGATTCGGATAGTCGGAGTTCGGATAATTGGAGTTCTACTGTAGTTAAATGTTGTAGCTTTTGAAAAAAAAATATATCTTCGATTTTGTTGAACAAAAAGTAAAAAATTTTTACACCTGAAACTGAAGTCCCATCTTTCTAACTTAAAAAATTCCAAAGTTATGAGAATTCTGATCGTTATATAACAGCTATAGAATATAGTCGGCCGATCCTTATAAAATGTTGTACATAAGATATTTTGACCACATACATGTGTGGAAAGTCCCAACCTTCTAACTTAAAAAACACCAAAGTTTTAGATTTCCCGATCAATCAGTTATATGGTAGCTATAGGATATAGTCGACCGATCCCGGCCGTTCCGACTTATATACTACCTGAAAACAAAATAAGGATGTGTGCAAAGTTTCAACTTGATAGCTTTGAAACTGAGAGACTAGTTTGCATAGAATCCGACAGACAAAAGGACAGACGGACATGCTCATATCGACTCAGGAGGTGATCCTGATCAATAATATATATGTTGATTATTTATTAGATATGATTCTAAAAGGAAATGCAATATTTTTGGCCTTTTTGAAGATAAAGCTAACTCCGGGCGGAGCCGAAGTTGATATACCCTTGCAGTTAGGTAGCAGCTTATATTATTAAATATATATGGGATCGTTTATAATTGCTCGACGCATCTGAGAATTTAACGATCAAATCAATTTTTCTGCGGCTTGGGGCTTGCTACGGATTCCATTTTTGGGTAAGTTAATCCTATCTGCCAAATTTCATAAGGAACATCCGACTATATATAGCTTCCATGTAATTGAACGATCGGAAATGGCTCAACGTTGCAATTTTTAAAGATGCTTGGAGCTTTGATGGTGATGGTGAATTTTAATAAATTCTCGTAAAGATCGGACAACTATATACGATCCGATATATATACATATAAGGTATCACCCGGCACTTTCGAGCCCCCCCATGCTCAGCACTATTCGCCCCCTACTACTACTACGCCTTGAACTCGACCCCAGACTCTTAAACCCGAGTCCACAGCATAAGCAATTCTCGATATTCAAGTGTTGTGGGTTCAACTACATCCGGATATGTCGCAAGAGTGCAACTATGTCACAAGTGTGCAACTAGTACGCTGACTAGAATGTTGCGGGAAAGCTGACACACACCCTGAGTGTTACGCTGACTCTTGACACCGGATAGCTGACCCTACACCCGCTGACACCACACACGCCGACACCGCACACGCTGACACCACACTTAGAGTTGGAGTGGGAGATCGGCCGATATCGAACTGACGACCGGAGGGTCACAACTCTGGAAAGTCAGTCTATTTTTGGCCACCGACCCACCAAGCGGAAGCTACTCCAAATATTCCTATAAATACTTCCCAATTGTTATGTTAAAAACAACTTTCCCTTTCATTAAATAAGAACTTGCCAAATAAATTGTTAATTTAAGTGACACAAACAATAAATTGTATTTCCATCAATATCAAACCATGAACCGACTGCTTTTCATCAGGTGATCAATGGAAGGACACCTTAACTAACATAATAATATAAGCTGCTACCTAATTGCAGGGGTATATAAACTTCGTCTCCGACCGAAGTTAACTTTCTCTTCTTGTTATACCCTTGCAGAGGGTAGTATGATTTTGGTCAAAAGTGTGAAACGCAGTGAAGGAGACATCTCCGACCCTATAAAGAATATATATTCTTGATCAGGATCACCTCTTGAGTCGATATGAGCATGTCCGTCTGTCCTTTAGTCTGTCGGTTTCTACGCAAACTAGTCTCTCAGTTTTAAAGCTATCGAGTTGAAACTTTGCACACATCCTTTTTTCCTTGCAGGTAGTATATAAGTCGGAACGGCCGGGATCGGTCGACTATATCCTATAGTCCTATATATACGGCTCACGGTTCCCTTCGTTTGGACTCACGGACTCTGGTTGCGGGGCCTGTGTTGTTACTGTTGTCTTCTTCGCTGCTCTTCTGCTGCCGCTGCTCCCTCGTAGTCGCTGCTCCTCTGATTTCGCTGCTCCCTCGTCGTCGCTGTTGCTCCCTCGATCTTGTCGCTGCTTCTTCCTTGCGGGTGCCGCGGACCTTCGGTATCCTTGGCTCACTGGGAATGCCCTTTCGCCGTGGCCGGCACCTAATCCGTGTTAGCAGACCGATAGGCTCACCTTCCAGACATACGCCGGGCAGAATATGCTTCTCGCTGCTTTCCGGCCGAATCAGGGCACGGAGGGCCTACCTACCCCGCAGGACACACCCCCGGTCGCGTTCGTCACTCGCCTCCAAACACCTGCGTGCATACGTTCCGCAGGATCTATGGCAGGCCAGAGGTTTTGGCGTCGCGTCTCCTTTAACTGCAGGTGATACGCTGTGCATACGCCCCAACGCCAGGATTCCCGGGGTGTCCCTGCTTGGTTTCACTGTTGGGCTTGAGTTCCCGAGCTGGCTATCCCTTGCTTTACAGGATCACACCTGGTCTTAACGGTCAGGAACCGACAAGGCGTACGCCATTTTATTTATTTGCCGCCAGGATACCTGTCGTGTCCGGGAATAACCTAACCCGACTCGTTTAACCCTTGGGTTTCAGTTCCGCCGCGGATTCTTGATCCTTTTCCCACTTGCTCCTGACTTCTACTGTTTGACTGATTCGCGTACCACCGCCGATCTTACCCACAGGGGGTCCTTAAACTACTGATCGCAGATCCTTGCGTACTCGCTCTCGTCGGACTTACACACGGGGGGTCCTTCAGTCTATACTCCTAATTCCTCCAAGGAAACTTTCCCACTCGAATGTCAGACTTACCCAGGGGGGGTCTTTCACTCAACTCTTCCAGCTTCCCTAGAAGACTCGGTCTCTATTTCGAGGGGCACTCCTTATATAGTGCCAGAGGCGCTTGTTAATCCTTGCGAATCTCGCTTCCTGCCGTTAATCCTTCGCTCCTCTACTCTCGCCGTTAAGTTTCTCCAATTCCCGCCGCATTTCTTTCGGCGGGCTTTCTTTATTATTTAATGTCCATATGCGAGCTTGGAAAAAATTATGCGTCCAGGTGCTCCTTTAAAGGTTGGACTACTCAGGCCAAGAGATGGGATGGTGGGGACTTAGGTGAGCAGACGTAGAGTCGCAAATAACAGTAGATCTCTATATTCTTTTATCATCACCAATTCACTTTCCTCAACTGTAGATTACGCGGTGGGTGATCCCATATAGTGCCTGCATGACCCAGATTTCCGTTAATACCTGCGTGGGTGGCGTGCTAACTGTTTCAGTAGTGAAAGGAGACATTTCAGCCTTCGACTGCTCCGTCTACGTCTGCAACAGCCAAGTGCACCGTACCAGTAGACGCTTCACCATCCACCACCAATGTTGGATGTGCTCCTATTGGCCCCATTGCTTCGAATATTCAGCACTTGTCAACACTGGCATCGCCGCCAACAGTTCGAATATTCCAGCCAACCTCACTTTAGCTGATCCAAAGTTTACCGGCCACAATTTATCGATTTACTTATCGTCGGAGGCAGTGTGTGATCTGCTGTGTATTAAGCAAATCCAACTCTCAGCTGGCTTGGGGGCAGTTTACATGTGGAGGACGTTGTGACGAGCCCAAGCCAGCTGGATAAGAGTTTAGAGTGTCTGCCCTGATCCAATTGTGAAGTGGACAAAGAAGGAGTTTGATTACAAGGTGCATTTCGTGCAAAATTCGGCTGGGCTTGAGTCAGGCGAATACTCTATGAGGCTTCCGTTGAAACGCATCTCTGGGTTGCTAGGTGAATCTTACTCCCAAGCCGTGCCGCGATTTCTCTTCCTCGAAAGGAAATTTTTTTTCTCGTTTTAAGTTTGAGCAATGTATTAGTTGGCAGAGGATAAGCCGTCCATGTTTCCAAAGGGTGCCGAATTTCTGCGTTGCGATTATTATGTTAATGATGTAATTTCCGGAGGTGGCTCTATAAATGAGGTTAACATTTTGTTAATGCAGCAAACATCGGAGATCCTCGCCAAGGGCCAATTTCGGTTGAGAAAGTGGTGCTTCAACTATTATTTCGTTTGAAGGGCTGCAGTAAACCTCAAAGCCCACTAGGCGCATCGTCTTTCTTTCAATTGCCCGGCTGTACGATCCGATAGGACTTATTAAACCTGTCATTACAAAGGCAAAAGTCTTTCTTCAGAAGCTATGCGTGAGAAATTGTCACGGGATGAAAGGGTTCCTGTTCTTCACTCCGATTGGGAGATGATTTGTTGCAGTTTCATCATTGCGCTTACATTTCGTTTTCAGCATTGCAGCAGATATTCGCTTATGTGTGCAAGTTCTCACAGCGACTTCGCCACAAAGGTGTTACTGCTAGCGGTCAACTCGCTACTATTTTTTTTTTTATTTTTTTTATTAGTAGGGCTTACTTTATTAATTTTTTAAGACTAATTATGAACCTAATAACATACATTCCATCAACCTCCAGCGACATCTGCGAGTGCACCTCCACCAAGAAGGAGGACGTGATCCCCACTTTGCAGAACCTCAACCTGATCAACTACTACAAGGGCCAGTACATAGTGTGCATAAATCGGGACACCATCGAGCAGCATCGTCGGGCGATGGAGAAGCGCAAGATTCGTATCGATTCCAAGTGCCTCCACTGGACGCCCAAGGACTGGTCCAAACGCTCCAAATGGTAATTACTAATCGGTTTCTGTGGCTTTTTTGCGCTTAGACTAATACTGATTTTGTTTGCAGAACGCCACCGCCGCTTGTAACCCGCTTGTGCCCGCAGATCATCACCGGATGTGAGCCAATCTCTGCTCCTCCGCTGCTATCACGCTTCTTCGAAAACTAGGCATTAAAGAGAATTAATTTTAAATCTATTGTAATTGTATAAATGGCGTAATGGTCCATGGCCTGCACGGTGGTGATCTCCAGACCGTTCTCCAGCGTGTCCACGGCGATTCGAAGGGCTCTCAGAGCCTCATGGCTCTCGGCAAAGTTCTTCTGCTGTTGGCTAAGCTTCTGGCGGCATTTGTGCGACGATTCCAATTGCTGCTGGCAATGTTCCACCGTTTTTGGGTCAATGGCGGCCGGACGCTGGTCGCTGGAGATCTTGGCCCGCATATAGGCCACATCCTTTACGGCCTGGTTGCCCTCTTCCACGTCGGGATGGCGCTTTGCGTCCAGGGCCACGCGCATGGCAATGCACTTGGTTAGGTTGGCCAGGCGCGCATACTCCCGCTGGTATTCACACTTGGCGTCCAGCCAGAGACGCGCTTGCTCCGCCACCTGACGCTTCACGTTCCGGGCGTCCTCGTTGAAGCGCCGCAATGCCTCCAAGTGCAATACAGCTGTATGTCGGTCAGGCTGCCGTTGGCCATGTTCTGTGTTGGTGGTGTCTCCATTTTAGATCTTAACTTTTCCTCTCGGCGTTTTTGATTCTGGCGTTGCATTCGATAAGTTAACTATTGCGGCTAGTGCAGCGTATGCATTTTTGGGATTATATTGAACCATACCAATAATACAAGAATTTTTAATCACTTTCATATATATATTTATGCAAGGTGGTCTGTTCACTGCGACACCTGCTCACAATAATGGAAAAGAATCGATTGTCAATCAAATTGAGAGTTATTATTGAGAGCCTTATTGAATGACTCGCTCTCTCGCTCTCAGAGATCATCGAAGGTACAGGCTCCCACATCTCTCTCTTATTGATGAGCTTTAGCTTTAGTCCTTTTCCGAGTGCCGATGTCGTCTCAGTCGTCGATTCTATCTGTTCTGATTCATCCGGTGACCTGAAATTAGAAGGCTGCAGAACGTTACCTGTACTTTGGAAGTGTGAAGAGTGATCACCGGTCTCAGCTGAAATCTGTGTTTGTGGAATCTTTTTCAAATGGCTCACATGTCTTGTCAACGTCTTTCCTCCGCTTGTTATTTTTATAATGTTTCCTTCTCTTCTTTGTACGACGTATTCGGCGGTGTCAAAATTGGGTGTATAATAGCCTAATCTGGTGAAAATTTCTTTCATGGCACTGATTAACGCCATTGATGAGATCGATTTTAGGAATTTTTATTCCATACACCTCGAAAAGTAGTCAATGAAAACTAGGATGTGTTCGTTGTTAGGTAACGGTCCCAATAGGGGTGTAGCTTCAAAAATCCATGTTCCTTCTAGAAATGTGGTTCATTTCATAGCAGTGGTGTTTAATGCTTGTGATACCATTATGCAATCTCTGCATGATTTGACGAATTTCTCCACGTCTCAATTTATTTGTGGCCACCATACCTTGGACCATAAACGTCGCTTCAAAGCCGACTCTCCTGGATGGCCTTCGTGTGCCAACGTTAGAATCGCCTGTCTTAACGCCGATGGAATGACTCTGCGGGTTTCTCGCATCATAATAGATCCAATAAGTGAGAGTTCATGTCTGAATGGAAACAGACTTTTTGACGATGAAGCGTTCCACGATTCGTCCTGCAGGCATGACATTACATCTACTATCTATTCGTCGTGAATGCTTTTCTCTGCAATTTTAATGATCGCCATGGACGACAGAGTCGCGTTTTCTATTACATGGAGAATGCAATGTTCGCCTTTCATATCGAGAAAAGGTATCCGCATGGAGGCGGAGAAACCATCTTTCAATTCTCGCTGGAGGCTTCGAAGATGGTTTAAAAGTGGTCTCTAGGGGCTAATGATCGGTGTCGATGGTCAAACATTGTGATCGATAGTTAGAGTTAGTATTTTGTAGGATCTAGTATTTTTTAAGTATCCGATAGCTTGGCCCTTTGAAGTACGGGTCTACTGATTTTGGAAAAGTGAATGCCGCCGAAAAAGTTTCTTATAATTGTTTTGTTTATTGTAGGACGGCACACTGCGGTAAGAATAAGATTTAGATTAAGATTCTGTATTTTGAAACTAATCTGTATTCTGTAACTAATCTGTATTTTGAAACTAATTAAGAACTAATTAATAATTTCAGAATAAAACGCCCGTCTGCCAGGGCCATAGGCCCTTGAAGCATCTTCTTTCATTGGACCTACGTTTGTGGGGAGCCGTTTAAAGGCAACTCCACATTAGAAAAAACAACATCTTTTATTCGCAGTCCTAGGAAGACTGTAAGGGCAACTTGCGCTGGAGGACGGCTTGACGACCAGCTAAAGAGTTGCCAGGAGCGCAAGGAGCGCAGTTCCCGTACGAGTAGAGGAATCGCTGCCAGCGACAGGGAGACGCAGCCAGCGTCAATTGAGGAGACGCAGCCAGCGGTCAGGAGGCGCAAGGAGCGCCAAGCATCAGCGACCGCAGCCACCGGCCAGAAGGCATAGGTCCGCCATTTTGGAGCAGCGCCATATTTGGACCATTTGGAGATGCAGCAGATCAGCAGCCAGCGAGTGGTGGAGCAGAAAACCGGCCGCAGGTGAATATAACTACGGCGGCGGCCATTTCTCGCCCAGCCACAACGGTGTAGCGTCTACAGTACAGTAGCGTCCCAACCAAGGAGTACTGCTATCACAGCAGCGAAAGCCTTGAATAATGTGAGTACCGCCGATCGCGCGCCAATCGCAGTTGGCCCAAGCGCAAATGGTGCTATCAGTGGAGCGTCGGGGCAGCCGCCATCTTGGAGCGGACCGCCATTAGCCACATCGAGCGGTGAGGCCCCAACATACGGGGTCGGGCCGGTCCCACATAGCGGCGTCGGTGCGGCCTGCCCGCTGCCACCATCCTGGAGTCGACCGCCATTGCTAATGAGTAGCAACCATTCGTGGTCATTCGTCCAGATCCTGCGATGTGCATGACGAGTGCCAGACCAACGAACGCCGCAGATTGCATCACCGTCTGCTACATGGAGCGGACGAAGAGCGCAGATGGCCGGAGCAGCGAGGTGGCTTCAGGCGCCACAACGGAGGAAACCAGGAGTCAGCAGTTTCCAGACGCAGCCCCGACAGGAGGTCTTCGCCACGAGGTGGTTACAGAGATCACGGGAGGAGCCAACAGTCGGCTGTCCCCAGAAACAGCCTGAAGAGAAGGGCCCCGCAGCCAGCGGAGGCGCCCGTGCAGAGGAATCAAAGCATCGACGTCGAAGGAGGCCGACCTTTGTTTCGTATACTGCCAGTAACGCTGTACGGAGCTGGTCGCCAGGTGGATACCATATACGCGCTCTTGGATGAAGGATCCTCCGTCACGATGATCGACGACGAGCTACGGAGGGATCTGGGAGTGCGAGGCGAACAGCGACAGCTGAACATCCAATGGTTTGGAGGAAGGGCCAGCAGGGAGCCCACAAACGTAGTGAGCCTGGAGATAAGTGGAGCTGGGAAGCCCACTCGCCACCCGTTGAGGAACGTGTACGCCGTATCGAGCATAAGGATTCGCGACTACCGATGAAGCCCTACACCAACGTGGTGCCGAAGTTGCTCATCGGACTGGACCATGGACATTTGGGATTGCCACTTAGGACGAGGCGGTTTGCCAGAGTGGTATGCGGCCGCAACCGAGCTTGGATGGGTTGTGTTTGGGCCGGTAAGTGGACAATCAACTACGCCGTCACCGAGGTCCTGCCTTCAAGCCGTGTCAATGGATGATACGATGGAAAAAATGGTGGAGGACTACTTCGAGATGGAAAGCTTTGGTGTGAAGCTTGCGCCACCGGTTGCAGCCAGCGACGACGCGCGGGCCCAAAGGATCCTCGAAGACACCACGGTGAGAGTGGGGCGTCGCTACCAGACGGGATTGCTTGGGAAGGACGACCGCGCTGTGCTGCCACGGAGCTACGAGATAGCTCACAGACGGCTGATCAACGTCGAGAAGAAGTTGAAGCGCAAGGGGCAGTTGGCGCTGGAATAAGATCGGATCATCAAGGATTACGTGTCCAAAGGATATGCAAGGAAGCTACAGCCGGATGAGGTCGCGGTGAAGAGCGACAAGCTATGGTACTTGCCATATGTTGGTGTCGAGAACCCGAACAAGCCCGGTAAGGTCCGGCTTGTGTTTGATGCTGCAGCCAGGTTGGAGGAACCTCGTCAAATTCGGCGCTGGACAAGGGACCTCAGCACTATAAGTCCTTGCCAGCCGTGCTCTTCCACTTCAGGGAAGGAGCAGTCGGAGTCTGCGGTGACATCAAGGAGATGTTCCACCAGGTGCTGATCCGACCCGAGGATCGATGTTCCCAACGATTCCTTTGGCAACGACGATCGAGACCCGGATGTGTACGAGATGAACGTAATGACGTTTGGAGCAGCCTGCTCGCCGAGCACTGCGCATTACGTGAAGACGGTGAATGCCCTGAAGTTTCGGGATTCAGATCCGAGTGCGGTCAAGGCCATCATAATGATGGTCGATAGACGTCGATGACTACGTGGACAGTTTCGCAACGGAGAGCGAAGCTATTGCGCTATCTACCTGAGTGAAGGAGATACATGCGGAGGCTGGATTCGAATTATGCCAGTTTTCATCCAGCTCACCCATCGTGGAAGCGGCGTTGGGACCACCTGGACAGGTCAAGAGCGTCGGATGGGGTGAGGCTGAGCAGAAGATCCTTGGAATTCGTTGGCAGGTAGCAACGGATGATTTCAGATTCAACGTGGAGTATCATCGAGTGCCAAAAAGCGTTCTAAGTGGAGACCGAGTCCCTACAAAGAGGGAGTATTTAAGCCTGCTGATGTCGACGTTTGACCCATTGGGGTTCTTTTGCTGCCTGATAATTACAGCAAAGCTGTTGCTGAGGGAGAAGATCCAGTGGAGGCAGAAGATCCAGTGGGATGAACCACTGCCGGGCGAGATAGGCAGAGCCTTTGCTGCCTGGCGCAGAGAGATGGACGCCGTGGGACAGTTTCGATGTCCACTATTTTGGGCGTGGAGCAGTTCGAACCATCGAGTTGCATGTGTTCGTGGATGCAAGTCAATGTGCATTCGCGGCGGTGGCCTATTGGATTGCCACGTACGAGGATGGCAACGTGCTGGTTAGCTTCGTGTGCGCAAAGACGAAGTGTGCGCCAATAAAAACGATGTCTATCCCACGGCTGGAGCTGCAGGCAGCGGTCCTTGGAACCAGAGTGATGAACACTGTCAAGGAAGAACACAGTGCGGACATCAGTGAGACGGTGTTATGGACGGACTCAAGAACGGTGCTGAAATGGATCGGCAGCACCCACCGACGATACAAGTAGCTTGTTGGCAACCGAGTGGCGGAGATTTTGGAGTCCTCAAAGGTTTCCCAGTGGAGATGGGTGCCTACAGCTGACAACGCAGCGGATGATGCGACGCGGTCGCAGAGCAAGGCGGACCTTAGCCCGGAATCCCGTTGGCTAAGCGGTCCCGCATTTTTGAGGCAGCCAGCAAGGGGCTGGCCATCGCCTAAGGAGGGAACCGAGCATGTTCCGGATGCACCTGATGAGGAGGAGATACCCAGTGAGTTCGCATTGGTGGCATCGAAAGAATTTGTTATTCCGTTCCAGAGATTCTCGAGCTTCAGTCGCCTGGTGAGGACCACAGCCTGGGTCCTGAGGTTTACGCGGCGGTGCCGCAAACAGAGAAGCGAGCTCAAGGAATATGGACTCACTGCAACGGAGTGTGAGGCCGCGGAGAACCTGTTAGTCAGGCAGTCCCAACTGTAATCGTTTCCCGACGAGATGAGGTCGGCGGAACGCGGAAAGGACGTCGCCAGCTGGAGCGAGATTCGAGGTCTGGCGCCTTACGTGGACGAAAATGGACTTCTGCGAGTCTATGGCAGAGTTGATGCCGCGCTGTTCATGCCGTACAGTGCGAGGAGGCCTGTGATACTGTCACACAGGCACAGTCTTACGGAGATGGTAGCAAGACACTTCCACGACCAGATGAAGCATCAAAACGAAGATGAGACGATTGCTGAAGGAGGTCTTCGCGTCGTGCAATGAGTGCAAGTTGCAACGGACGCGGCCGATGTCGGACCCCTTCCAGAGGATCGCTTGGAAGCGGAAGGATGGCCATTCAAGTATACTGGACTGAACTACTTTGGGCCACTCCTGGTGACTGTTGCCCGTCACAGAGAGAAGCGTTGGTTCGCCCTGTTAACGTGCTTGACGACGAGGGCGATTTACTTGGAACCGGCGCATGACCTATCAAGGGATTCCTGCATAATAGCGATCAGGAACTTCGTCTGCCGTAGAGGACCAATACGAAACCTGCGGAGTGACAACGGCAAGAACTTCGTGGGAGCTGACAGAGAGCCCAGACGATTTGGGGTGGAGTATGGGAGCGGAGGGTGCAGTGCGTCAAGCGAGTGCTGCGCCATACCCTGAAGGAAGTCGCACCGAGGGACGATGTGTTGGAGAGTCTCCTTATAGAAGCGGAGCACATAGTCAACTCGCGTCCGCTCACCCACTTGCCGGTGGATGCGGACCAAGAGGCGCCGTTGACGCCAAGCGACCTGCTCAAGGGAGCAGCTAACCTGCCGGAGACGCCTGAATTGGATGCGGAGCTGCCCAAGGAGGGTTCTACGCGAAAGCAGTGGAGGATTCTATGCATGCTGCGAGACCATTTCTGGAGGAGGTTGGTCATGGAGTACCTGCGGAGAACGGAGCCCATCCGTCAGGGCGATATGGTCTTCGTCTGCGATCCTGCCTTGCCCTGACGAGAGTGTCGCAAGGGTATCGTGGAGGAGGTCTACAGCGGAACTGATGAAGTCGTCAGACGCGCCACTGTGCGCGTGAACGATAATGGCCTATCTCGGACAATGTTGCGGCCCGTCTCGAAACTTGCAGTTTTGGATTAAAATGAAGCGGTTCTTCACGGGCTCGGGGATGTCGACGGTCAAACATTGCGATCGTTACGTAGAGTTAGTATTTGGTAGGATCTAGTATTTTTTAAGTATCCGATAGCTTGTCCCTTTGAAGTACGGGTCTACTGATTTTCTACTGAAAAGTGAATGCCGCCGAAAAAGTGCCTTCTCATTGTTTTGTTTATTGTAGGAGGGCACACTGCGGTAAGAATAAGATTTAGATTAAGATTCTGCATTGTGAAATAAAACGCCCGTCTGCCACGGCCATAGGCCCTTGAAGCATCTTCTTTCATTGGACCTACGTTTGTGGGGAGCCGTTTAAAAGCAACTCCACATTAGACAAAACAACAATCGGATATTAGTTTGAACTCTAATCCAGGTAGATAGTAGAAGAATTTTTCCACTGCACACACTAATATGTGATAATAAAGTGAGACTCCTTCTCAGTCTGTGAAAAGCGCTTTTCGACATATGTCAGGCTTTGACTAGCAAAGATATTATTTTCGGTTCATGGTCTCCATAATATTGCAACAATACAGCTCCTAATGCAACCGGACTGGCGTCTGCAATTAATTGTGTTTTGAGCTTTGGATTGAAATACTGCAAGTTTAGAATTTTTGCCAGGCAGGATTTCAGTTTATCAAACGCATCCTGTTCCTTAGCACCCCAGATGAACTTCTCATCCTTTCTGAGCAGTCATCGCAATGGGTCAGTTTTGCAGTTTGCTAACTCTGGAATAAATTTCCCTACATATGTTACAAGGCCCAGGAAACTCCGAGTCTTCTCCTTGTTCTTTGGAGATCGAAAAGATGTGATGGTATTAATTTTCTCTGGATCGGTCTCGATGCCATGATTTGATAAAATGTGACCCAAAAAAATTTAATTTAGAGGCTTTGTAGACGCATTTCTTTTCATTTAATAATGCTTTGTTTTCATTTAGGATGCCACAAACTCTTTTTAATGCTTTCAATTGAACAATTTCAATGACCCAAAAGCAATATAAAACTGTCTTTAAATAAAGGTGTTCGTCCGTAGAGCGTTATGCGGCAACTACGTCAAACTTGAACTCGCGGGAGTAGCGGTAGGTCCCGGAGTCGTAGTCAAAGAACGTAAATAGTCTGACTAAATTTACCTGGTTTCTGCAAGGGACTGCTTGGGTTGGCCAGACGCTTGCTGTGATCAGGCTGGAATTGCTGTTGCGTGCTTAAAGTCCTGGGTAGGGTTTTCCTCAAGCACCGTTGGGATGGTGATTCGGCTGATTCCTTATCGGCCGATCCTACTGGCGGTCCGTTTCACGGGAGCAACACTCGAAGTAGGTTAGATAGTGCGGGGTCGGCTGGTGGTCCGTTTTACGGTAGCAACACTCGAGCTAGACTGGTATGCCGCGAGATCTCTTCGTGGTCCGTTTCACGGGAGCAACACTCGGAGTAGTTAGGTAACGCGGGGTCTACTGGCGGTCCGTTTCACGGGAGCAACACTCGAAGTAAACTGGTATGCTGCGGGATCAACTCGTGGTCCGTTTCACGGGAGCAAGACGCGAAGTAATGAGATGACGCGGGGTCTACTTGTGGTCCGTTTCACGGGAGCAACACTTGAAGTAGACTGGTATGCCGCGGGTCCTACTTGTGAATCGTTTTACACAGGATCACGTGATGTAGGTTGAGTTTAAGTGCCGGAGTTTCAACACTGAGTAACGATATAATTGAGTCTGATTTCGCAACTGTCTTTATTTCAGAAGAATAACTCTTATATAAGATGCTAAATTATATTTCATTAAATCTAAGAAAAGGTCAAAGTTCTGGACGTGCTAAACTAAGGTTAATGCCAGGGTCACCCACCTCTGAGTCTGCTGACTCAGGTTGTTTGTTCACGTACTGCTTTCCCCACGCATTTCGGCTTCGCTGGCTGGTTTCGGCTTGCCTCGATCAGTCGGTCATTCTTCCCGCTGATCACGCAGATTCTGCTTCCGGAGCCATCGACTAGTGCCGAGTTAGTAGGTTGGGAATTGGCTTATGCTTATAATTACATTATTAATAGGCTAGTAGGTCTGATGCTTGTATATTCTGATCTGCTGATGCATCTTGATGACACTAGGTGCCAACATATATTTTGACCTGCTGATGCATCTTGATGACACTAGGTGCCATATATTGTGACCTTCTGATGCATCTTGATTGATTAGTAGGTCTTGGCACTAGGTGCCAACAAAAGGTATAAGTGAAAAGTTGAATTTCTCCATTGCTTCATTAACCCAATATTTCCCAACCCAATATGAAAATAAATTAGATATATTATGAAATTTAATGTATTATGAACATATTTTCTTTTTTTTTTGAATACCCAAAAAAAATTTGATGATTTTTAACATTTAATTTTTTTCTCACAGTTGACATGTTTCTGGAGCAAAACTTTTTGTTTTCCTTGAAACTTATTTTATATACTATACTACTATGTTATTATTTATAAATGCTCACACAACTTGCACAAGTAAAACGTGGGGAAGCAATTATATTGGTTAATATTTGGTTCACTTTGTATGTACATAGACGAATCTTCCTTCGTCGCACGACATGATCAATAACTGTTTTCAATTAATAAAAAATGCCTTTACTAACTTGTCTTGTATGGCGTGGTTAATAAAAAAAATCTTATAAAATTATACAAAAAATATATAGATTGGTTAAAATAATTATATCATACTGTTATTAATTGTTAAATACTTTAAAAACAAAGAAACAAAGAAAATACTAAAAACAATTTAAATTCTGTATGCTCTTAAAGGGGTAGAATTGTTTCAATTTTCTTTCGGTGATTTTGTTATTCATTGTAGATTTCGATTTTGGTGAACCGCTTACCAAAAAAAAATTGACCAGTCTAACGATATGTATGTATATACAAAAAAATCTGGTACAATGTTTCATTTTATACTGTTTCGATATGATGATAAATATTTTTTTTTTCGGATTACGGATTTTTCGTTATTGAGAACGTTACCCTACCATACATCCATCCCTTTCTTTAGTTGTCGTTGAAATAATTTAGTTGTTAATACCAATATTTATAAGATAACATATATATGTAAACAATTGTTCATACCTATATATTGTAACAGAAAGGCTTAAAACCTTAATTAAAAAACCACGAAAATTTTCAATACACTATTGAAACCATGAACAGGTACGCCTTCAATTATATGTTTTGTGGATAAAGTTAAGATTTCTTTATATAAACAGATTCGTAGAAGCAGAAGAATATAACAAACTTGTCGAGAACGAATTGGTAGAAAACGTTTTACAGAAAATTTCTAAACCTGTAAAAAATGTAGATTATAGGTACTGTATCCACATTGCAAGTATTTTTTTTATTATATAAATTCATTTACAGCATGGGTTTCCAGGAAAAGTCGATCGTGCAGAATATAAACGCAGACCAAGATGCCATAAAAAAAATCCATTCTTTTGATGACTTATCAATACAACTGGAAAAAAAGGCTGAGGAAAAATTTGATATTGCTGAAGAGGGTAAGTATTCGGATACCCACAATAATTAATCCTAACACGAAAATTTCTTAGAAATAATAATTCGCAATTATCTTGCCGTTGGCGTTCAGTGGATTTCACTAGTGACAGAAAACTTACTAAGTCATCCATTTATTGTCTTGCGTCGACAGTGTCAAGTTTTTAATACGTCAAACCGTTACCACATGCACCCATTAACACTACTGCCTAGTATCTTAAATTTACAAAGGCGACAAGGGGTAGCTACTTTATGGAAGGGTATTGGTAGCTGCCTCCTTGTGCGTGGAATGACGCTGGCAATTGACGATATAATTTCTAAATTTACTGGTTGGCCCAAGGAAGTAAACAGTAAAACAACATTAAAGCGATTTGGACAACACATTCTCCTCAAGTGGTAAGACTTACATGCTATGGGTAAGATTAAGTGGGTAAGATTATATGAAACGACTGTATTAAAAAATATACGATTATATTATAAAAATGTAAGGGTATAATAAAAGATACATAAGTCATTATGAATTAAGAATTTAAAAGGAAAATAAGGTTCACTATTATTATTTTTTAAATTTTGAACATTTTGTTAGATTTTTTTGTAATGAAATTATTGAAGTTTGTTATTGCAAAGAATTGCGTATTTCACCTAATTTTATAGCTGCCATATAACAATTAATTCGGAAATGGCATTACATAGATGTTTTTCTTTAGTAGATATTTGGGACTATCTACGAAATTTATATTAAGCCATGTGATATGTTCTATCGTTCGTAGGGATCGGCTGAATGTATTCTATAGCTGCCATATAACTGAACGATCGAAAATGACACAACCTTGGTAATTTTGAAGAAAGAAGCTTGCATCTCTTTCCGAAATTTCGTTAATAGAAAATTTACGTAGTCAAAATTTCCATAGAATATATTTAATCCGATATCCGATATATTTTATCCATTATAACTGCTACTTAAATGCTAGGTAACAATAGTTGTATTTTAGGTTTGTAACTTTTAACTCGTTAATAAAACTTTACATAACAACTTCACAATGATGTAACCCCTCAAAAAAAATTTAATATGAATCAAAGTTTCTACCCAGATACATCCAACAATAACAAACCGTGCTATTTTTGTGGCATAACGCGGAAATGGAAATTGCCAAAAAAAGAAGCTGAACATTTCTGCTTACATTGTTCCACCCATACAAGCGGTTAAAGTTGAAAATATTAGGGTCGATGAAAGTTTTGAAAATAAGCAAGAGTTAGCACATCAAGGTCAGCCTGATGTTCTAAAATCAATAGATGTCTGGAATTAACGATTGAGGTCGTTTTTGACACCCACAAAATTAGCTGCGTTGTGCGACACTATCTGTCTGTGCTTACACCACGTGTAAATGAACCGCGTGAGTGCGCATAGGAACGAAGCTATTAGCCATGACATGCTCCAGTAAACATGGGTTATTGCGAAAAAGCTTATTCAGTTATTCCAAACTCTTTAAACGGTGTGCTCCCCCATTAGGCCAATATAGGGAACAAATTTTTGCAATGAGCTTCCGAGGACCAGAGTGTCCAATACAATAATTGAGCATAGAATTCTTCCAACAGTTCCACTCTGAACTTGATTAAAAGCAAACCTGCTCAAAAGATAATGTAACAAAGATTATAGTTTACCACCAAAATTAAATAGCATTCATTTTGTGTACTTAAAGCTTGACAATCTACAGTTAGTTTATTAATAAAAGTTTAAACCACGATTATCGCGTCTAGTTTAAATAACGTCGATAAAACTACATACATATTTTGGCTAATTAAAAAACTTTAACTATGTGAATTCTGTAATTCAATAACTGCTCCATAACCTTTAGGCTCCCCTGAACCAAAGTCCAGAACAATCATAGGTCCCATCCCCCACAGATTCCGCGGTAAACCTAATAGAAGAAATTGATAAAATTTTTTCCATATATTGAATTATGTAGGCCGTGTAATTGTGTTGCCCATCATTATTTTTAGTACATATAATTTTGAAATGTATGTGTACCAACTCAAATTACAAAATGGCATCTAGCAGTTACCATATATTTGGAATACTCAGTAAACCTTCTGCAATTTCTCCGAAGTCCGAATAAAGGCATTTTTCAAAAATTTGTTCTAAGCAAACTATTTGGTTTGTTAATTTCAAACTTGGCAGGTATATTAAGACAACCTTAAACTATATTCTCAAATTTTTGCCAATTTTGCAGAGGTCCACAAAAAAAAGTCTTGCGGGGACCAAGCCATGACTTTAAAAATATGAGATTAAAAACTCCTATTTAATTGAAAAAAATTTTGTTTAACTAACTATGATAAACTCAATAAAATTATTTCGAGTTTTTCCTTGAATCCAGAATTACATTGTTTTGTAAGAAACATAAGAAAAAAACTTTCATAGGAAAATGTATTGAGGAAAAATCATAGCAGCACAAAAATAATGGTAGAAAATTCACGGAGAGTTCAACTGCGGATGAGAATTCCAAAGATATGGCAACTGGTACATGAATTTTTTTTATTTTAGTTGGTATACATACATTTCAAAAATTATATGTACTAAAAACCATAATGGCCTACATAATTCAATGTATGGTAAAATTGTATCTATTTCTTCTCTTAGGTGTACCGCAGAAACTTTGGGTGATGGAACCCATGTTTGTTTCGGACTTTGTTTCAGGGGACCCTGAAGGATATGGAGCAGGTGAAATTATGCGTGGAGATTTTTTGCTATTGGTCTGTGTAATAAACCCTAAATTAATAATTAAAACATAATCTTAATTTTGTAAATAAATTAAAATTTCAAAAATTCCAATTTATGGTGTAATACGGTAAGAGGCGAGAGAGAAGCACATCTTAAACAGATGGCAGGGCAAAAGCTCGGTGAAGATGCGGATGATAAGCTAGGCTCGTTGAAGTCGAGCGGCCTATAAGAATTCGGCTTGTGACCAATGAAGGTGATAATAACAGCCGGTGGTACGCCATTTAGAGTGTTGATTCTTTACTGGCTTTAAATTTGTCGAATGATAGCTAAATAGCCCGAGGTCTCGTGTATGGAAATGTGTATCGCTTATGGAAATCGACATCGAGCAGTATAATGGGTATGATTATCAAAATCGAACGGTTAATTTTTAGTGGACCGTCTATAAGTAGGACCGTGGATTACATAGTTAACAAGGGCCAAGTGTTTTAATAAATTAGACCGTAGGAGCATACCAATCGAGAATCCATCAATTAAAGAAGCACCTGGAAAATTATGAAGCAAGCGATCTGAAGCGTCGCCGCCCAATTTTTAATCAAAACCCCTCGAAGTGCTGCTACCTGGGAACTTTGTAAGACATTTTGGCTCAAAATCTCGTTCACGTGAGTCTAAACGTGGAACCTTTCTGGCCGTAAATCCGGAATTGGCTAACGTCTGGGCCTCTTAACCATGATTCGACCACGACCTTTTGCGCTTCTCATTTTCGTAAGTTTCCCATCGGCAGTCTCCATCCGCTTCAGCAACGGTAGATTTTTTTGCGATTCGCATGCGTCAATGCGGTCAAGGATGTTTTTCTGCGTCAATTCGTGAAATCCATATATCGATTTTTATTTTTAATCCAATCCTAATATTGTTTATCCTCAAATGTTTAATGTCTATTTTTTGACTGATGCCCAGTTCTATGCCGATGCTACGGCTACCGATGCTATTATGGCCGGTCTCTTTCGACCAATTCAGCGATTGTGACTCAATTTTTGACGTCACCTCTATCACGTTAAAACGATACAAATTGTGCGATACAAATTAAAACTTTATGGGGTTCACAAACTGCACAATGCTTAAAAAGCTACAAAAAAATACGCCAATATTTTTGTTTTGACAATATATTTTTATACCCTTGAAGAGGGTATTATAATTTTGGGCAAAAGTGTGCAACGCAGTGTACCCTATAAAGAATATATATTCTTGTTCAGCATGTCCGTCTGTCTGTCTGTTTCTACGCAAACTAGTCGACTATATCCTACAGCTGTCATACAACTGATTGATCGGAAATGCCATAACTTTGGTGTTTTTTAAGTTAAAGGGTTGGAGCTTTTCACACTAAATGTTATATTTGGCCAAAATATCTAATTTAAAAAATTTCTTAAGGATCGCCCGAATATATCCTATAGCTGTCATCGAACGATCGGAATCGGCATAACTTTGGTGTTTTTTAAGTTAGAATGATGGGACTTAGTACATATTTCCATTTAGGGCAATTTAATCTGATCTGCCTATATCCTATAGCTGTCATATAACTGAACGATCGGAAATGGCACAACCTGGCTTTTTTTTTTAAATGCTTGGTGCCGTTTCCAACATTTTTATTAAAAAATTGATTTGATGGTGAAATTTTCTTAAGTATCGGCCAACTATATATGTACAATCCAATATATATAATAATATAAGCTGGTACCTAACTGCAAGGGTATATCAACTGCGGCTCCGCCCGAAGTTAGCTTTCGTATTTTCTTTTTAAATTCTTTACATTTAAAATAATTTTTATAGAAACAAAGGTAAGGCAAATGTAAGAAAAAATTTTACGAATTAAGTACAAGATATATATATTTTTTTTTTATCGCAGTTTGATCACAAATTGATTGACAAAGTCGTATGTACTAGCAAATCATTTTTCATTAAAATAAAGTTTAATTACTGATTTCAGCAAAAACACGGAAGATTGTCAGTGTTTTTGAAAACAGGCATGTGTGGTAAAATTGAAGCATCCTAAAGTTAAATTGAATTTAAATATGAGTGGATGTAAATAAAAATTAAAGGGAACAGCTTTTATGATCTTTAAATAGAGTTTAAAATAATCTAATAAAATTTATTGATACATATGTGTTCACTGAATCAGTTCTTTTTTTTTAATTATTTTAGCTTAAGCATTGGATTGGTTGTACCATTCCATTCTGCTTCTTTAGTGGAGACTGTACAAAGTGATATAGCCAGCGAAAAACCAGGACTTTTTGATGTGTTTCGTGAAGGAAGTCTTCGATTTCTGTATTGGAGTTCGCCACAAAAGGGCAGAATGCTTCCTGCTTGGGCATTAATAGGTCCATGTGTATCATTGGGAATTATAAAGTATTTATTTAGTTTAGTAATTCGCGGCCTTTCTTCTCGGATTATGAGGAGGCGGCTAACTGTTTTAAGAAAAAAACGTGCTGAGAAAATTTCAGATGATGTGCTAGAAAACCAAAATGCTGAGATATATGCCAATCTTATTACAATAATAACTACTGAGGTGATTTTCTTTCCATTTGAAACCGTTTTACATCGCCTTCAACTGCAAGGTACTCGAACTATTATTGACAATCTAGACAATGGCTATGCAGTAGTCCCAATATTAACAAACTATCAAGGAGCCATCGATTGCTATCAATCGACCATATTTTCTGAAGGTTTTTGTGGACTTTACAAGGGATTTGGCGCAATGATGCTGCAATTTATATCACACCTTGCTGTACTTAAACTATCCAAGTGGATTGTAAGCAAAATATCTGAAGCTCTTACAAATCGGCCATCATCACGCATTATACACTACTATAATATTGATAATATTGTTTGTAATTCTAGCTCTTCAAGTATGTCGCCAAGCCTTACTAGCTTTGCTTAAAATTAATTATTTAAGTGACAAATAAGGACTATAATATATTGTTTATTAAATATTTAAGAATTTGTTAATAAAAAATTGCTTGAAATATATCAACGTGTTCAATCTTCAAATTAATTAAACCATTTTGCTTTGAAACGTCTTTGTTCCGAAAAATAGTTCGAAATGTTTATTCTTTTTCATTACTGAATTTTTGTGTACCATTTAATCGGCTCACCTGACGACAATCTCTTTTCCTGCCCATTGCCTATTGACACACCTGTTGTAACCCATCAAAAAATTTGCGAAAGCATTGGAAGTGAAGGCAGGACCATTATAGCTTATAATTCGCTTTGAATACCAGAATTTGTTCGCTTATTCATTAGGCTTTTAAGTAGCTTCTCTTGATCAGGAAAGAGTCTGGCAAAATGCATCAACGATGGTTTTCCCAACAATTTTTTTGGATAATGACACTGACAGGTCAAGTAGCCGCTGGAAAGTCTGGACAACAACAATTTATTGAAAGAAACACCCGTGAAGTTAATCGGTTCTACCGCTGGTTGGGCGCCGTTGTTATATCTCTCCGTCCAATCTAGCTTTCTTTTTCTGTCTCTTTTTTTCGTACCGCCCGCCTGCATCAGCCGACATGCGCTATTGTTGTCTCGCTCTCTCGCGGTATCGGTCGCTCTGCAGCATCAAGCGTTGTGCCGCGCCCCCGCATTCGTTTTTATAACGTTTAAATCATCGTCAAATCAGATCAAAAAAATAGCGCATATATTTAAACCGAATCGTCTTTTGAGTATTATGGAACTGGATATGAACATTAATTGCAGCCGAAAACGCTCGGTAACTAAACATTTGGTGATCCCGGCGTAATTATGTATGCTTGGGAAAATATTTTCCATTGAAAATTCGGATTTAAATAAAACAAATTTAAATCATATAAAAACATTATTTGGTTTTTGATTTGTGCGCGATATATAAACATCTATTGACATACATATGCATATTGCATCCTTTGTTCGCAGAGTGCCCCGTTATATAGCAGTTGCACAGTGGGTCGTGAGCTATCAATAAATAAACGAAGTAAATGACATTTTTTATTGCGAAAATGAATCCATTTTTCGAGTGTGCCTCTCCTGGAGGGAACATCTTTTTGAGTCAAAGTGCTGTTTGACTCAAGGATTTGTCAAGGATTGCGTTTGAGTTGCTGCCCTCCTTGAAAGCGGTGAAGAATTCCTTAGTCAAAGTGCAGTTGTCCTTTTTGAGGATCTTCAAGGATTGCTGTCCTCCTTCAAATCAGTGGAGACATTTTGAGGCGACGATAAATGTGCGACTTGGAGGAAATCGTCGCGGATTTCAAGAGCACACATAAGCTACTGGCCGAGATGGATGTTGCAGATGCAGAACTCAGGAGCGATCTGCGCGTCAATTTCAACGGTGCGGCGAGAGAGGCACGATTCATCCTGGATCAGAAGATTATGCAGCGCTCCAGTTTGTTTCCGGCGAGTTCGACGCTGGTCAACGCAACTTCTGCCACCAATTTTGATGCGTCGTTCAGCAGAACTTTTCAGGCTTGGCTAAAGGAGTAGCTAGAATTTCGGTCACTGTTCTTGACCATGGTGGACAGAAATCCATTCATACGTCGGGTCGAGAAGCTTCAACAGTTGCGGTCTCGCTTCGTTAATCTGCCTTGGAGACCGTTCGATCGTTGGAGCTCACGGACAAAAATTATGACGTCGCATTGGAGCTGCTAAACAAAAGGTTTAGTAATCGCAGGCTTATTTTTCAAGCTCATGTTCATGAGATAATGCATATGAGGGCCGTAGAATTCGCATCGGCGTCGAGGCTTCGCGAGCTTTCGGACAAATTTAGTTCGCATATGCGAGCACTGTCAAGCATGGGCACAACGAAGCAGATTGCTAGCTGCATCATAATCCAATTGCTGTTGCAAGGTTGATGATGTCACGCAGTGGAAGGAAATGCAAGCTGACTCGGATTCCTTGGATTCCATTCCAACGTGGGAGACCATCGCTAGTTTTCTTGAACAAAGATGCCGGACTTTGGAGAGCATGGATTTGCCGACGATATCACATGCACCTAACTTTTCGGTAGGACGACGTAGACCCTTTCATCCAGGTAACTCTGCATTTGTAATCATAAACTCTTCCGCATGCATGATCTGTGATGGCCATTTTCACATAATAAACTCCTGCCCAAGGTTTTTAAGCTTGTCGCCTGAGGATCGTTTAGGCGAAGTTAAGCGACTGGATTTATGCCGCAAGTGCTTTGAATTTGGGCACCTATCTCGGCATTGCGATGAGTCAAGCTGCCGTGCGTGTGGACGCAGGCTTCATAGCGTGCTGCATTTGGGTGGCAATTCGCCAGCTCAAGCCCAAAACCCTCTCCCGAGATTTCCGCATCCAGCGACGCTGTTTCTCGTTCAGCGGCCACTACCGTCAATTCATTCGTCGCCAAGGATCGTTTTGGTGATGTGGTGCTGCTAGCCACTGCCAATATTCTAGTCCAGAACCGCTGTGGAGTTCTACTGCCCTGCTGAGCGCTACTCGATTCTGGCTCGCAGGTACACTTAGTCACTTCAAGACTGGCGAACCAGCGGAAGATAAGGTCGTCTGTCTCCGGTATAGGTTACCCAGGGTTGTCTACAGATGGGTTATCTGTGCAAGTCTGTTTACAATCCCAATGCTCGGACTACTCGGCGCAATTAACTGCGATCGTAGCCTCCAACATCACTGAACTTCAGCGAAATTTTGCATTAGACGTCAGTTTTTGGAAAATTCTCAACAATGTAAAGCTAGCGGATCCTCATTTTCACCAGCCTCAGCGAGTTGATTGGCTGATTGGAGATGGCTTATTTTACGAGCTGCTTTGTGTGGGGCAAATTCATCTATCTCCTGGTTTACCCTCAATCCAGAAAACTCGGCTGGGATAGGTTGTTTGTGGAGGCGTAGACCGTAACAATGGTAACGTCTTTATGGCAGCTAAGCGGTCGCGACTAGTCAGCCCTCAAAGCTCTTTAGATGAGTGGCTCAATCGACTTCTTCGCCAGTTCTGAGAAGTTGAAAACTGCACCGATCCGATTGTGAAGGCGTCAAAGGAAGAACGGGATTGCGAGAGTCACTTAGAGAAGAGAGAGCACTTTGTAATTCAGTCAGGTTGCCTTTCTTCTTTCTTGGAATGAAAGCTTACGTCAGATTTTTAGATGGATTGGCACGAGATGTGCAGGAGATTGTGACTGAAGCTCAACGTGCAGGATTTCCTCGGGAAATCTGGATTACTTCTGGAGCTCTCATGGTGATTCAGGGCGTAGTTTCCAGCTCGCCAAGGGATGAGAGACGACTCCTATGTACGAAGTCCCGTGCATTGCCTTTTGAGACGTTAACTGTGCTGAATTTAATGCTGGGTGGAACTGAGTTGTTGGCGAGAATGATGCAAGAGGTTCTCAGTCTAGGCGCTTACAAAGGGAAGTATTGTTGTTGGTGAGATTCCTCAGTTGTGTTTTCCTGGAGGCTAGGTTTAACGTTATCGAACCTGCACGCTGGATCTCGATCTTTATTGACGATGATAAGTTCTCTGTCCTCTTGGCCGATTGAGGGGAAAAAGACTCTGCTCAAGGCGACAAAAAAATGCTTGAGAGTTTTTGGACTAACCGGCATTGATTTTTGCGGTTCTTTTGTTTATAAGTCTGAGATTGGCAACAAGGCTCTCATACAGTCTAACATCAGCGTTTTCATCTGTTTCATGACGAAGGCCGTCCGCTTAGAGCTGGTGAGGGATCTGTCCACCGCCTCCTTTCTGCATGCACTGAGAAGATTCATTTCTATTAGGAAGAAGCCTCGAAAGATCTGGTCAGGCAACGCCAAAAATTTCGTTGGAGCCGAAAATCAAGTTCTATTTGATATCTTCTAAATCTATTTTGACGAAGGGGGTTTTAACTACAAGGATAGGGTTTTTACAAGGGTACTGTGTGGATTATACTTGTGGGCTATTATATGATGCTGTAAGGAGAAAATAATAGAGAATGGCATTATTGCATGTTATGAGAGATTCGTTCAGAGTATCCTCGCAATCGATTTCCATCTAATTTTGTTTCTTTTTATGGAAGATTATTTTTTAATTCTTCATTAGAAAGGAATGTAGCCTTTCGACAGGATTGTTTGCTAGGAGACTAAAGTTAGTCTAAATGATAGATAGTAGTCCTGTGGGTGTCTCTGTAATAGCTACATATATGGGTAGTTAGGGGTTTCTATCGTATTTTAATGTTCGGCAGGTGTCACAATAAAATTGCATAGTAATTGTCATATATAAGTTATCACCCGGCACATTCGAGCCCCTCCCTTTGCTCAGCATTATTCGCCCCCTACCACTACGCCCTGAACTCGACCCAGACTCTTAAACCCGAATCCACAACATAAGCACAATTCCCAATATTCAAGTGCTGTGGGTTCAAGTACATCCGGCTATGTCGCAAGAGTGCAACTAAGTCACAAGTGTGCAACTATGTACGCTGACTAAAATGTTGCGGGATAGCTGACACAAACTCTAAGTGTTACGCTGACTCTTGACACCGGAAAGCTGACTCCACATCCGCCGACACCACACACGCCGACACCACACACGCTGACACCGCGTATAGAATTGGAGTGGGAGATCAGCCAATTCCGAACTGACGACCGGAGGGTCTCAACTCTGCGTGGTCAGTCTTCTCCGGACCTCAGAGCATCGAAGCTGAACCTGAACATCCTGAAACTAATTTACAAATTGTACCCTTAACATCCTATTCCCAATCAACTATCGAACCAATTGTTAAACTAAGAAGCGAATAATAGACTGTAACTACTCATCGAACAATGAACGGAGTTATCATTATTAGGTGACCAACCATTGGACACCTTAACTTATATATACTGCATTAAAAAATTTAAACTCTCCTCTCTTATACTAGCGTTGCCATACATTGTATTCGCTAACATTATGAGCAACTCATTACTGAACTGCGGCAATTAGGCAGATTAGAAAGACAAATTGGTGAAGCCCCTACATCACCCGACACTCGACTCTTTTCCCCGATCCCATAGTCCCCATCAATACAGACTACTGAACTCGTAGGGAAGACATACATAGCTTTCTTAGTACCACCATTCCCAAAAAGGAGGTGTGAAACTTCCAAATCCTTGGCGCAGAGAGTTCAATGCGCTTCTATACAGGTGGTTCAAAATAAAAATAAAGTAGGTGCAGGAGTATACTCCAATGGACTAGGCAGCAGAAACTTTTTTACACATTCTGACCACTGCAGAGATTTTCGGGATTAGGTGATGGCCATCAAGTAAGCACTTACATATAAAGCTTCATATATATAAAGCAACATATAAAGCTTCACAGGCGGTGAAGTAAAAATCTTCAGTGACACCCATGCAGCTATAAAATCGATCGGTTAACCAGCAACTTAAGAACCGTCTCAGGCCTCTTATCTCAAAGAAAAGAACTTCCTAGCTTTTAAGGATGGATATGACCCGCATCAGCACATCTAACAGAGTCATGGCTGGGCTCTGGCTATCTCGCTAATCCAAGAATATCTCACACACTGGAAAGAAGGATCCACATATGCAGAAGCGCAATGGACAAAACTCGGTCTAAGTTTGTCGGATTTTCTCCGACAGGTCGTGTGCAACGTCTTGCCCATTTGGGGTATTAAAATATTCCATGACCTAAATCCAGAATTACGGAATGAAAATTCTCGCCTCAGGTCAACAATAAACGCTATTTTAGTCCCATTTTTTCTGAATGATTTAGCCAAAATTTGTTTCCAGTCGGCTGTTGAAATCTTGAGGGCTTTAAGAGCGATAATCATTCGGAGCACGGTATCAGGCAAACTATTTTTTAAACGTTCCTTAGCGTCCTAATAACTTGTCTATGATACTTGTCTGCGATCGTTGTAGGGATTAAGTTCTGTGCTTCTTCTACTACGAAATTATTAAACTTAAGTTTTTGTTCTGAACCAATTCCGTGAAGATTTCCTAAAAGCGGGGTCATTGCATATAAACCAATTTAAATTTAGGAATTTTAACCAAAGGCATAACAAATTTTTGGTATCTTTGTTATTTGGGCTGTTGTTTCTGAGCTACTTTGTTTCTGGGCACTAACCATAAAACATTTAGACTTCTCATTTCATACAACGAAAATGGACGGAAAAATTTCATGCGACAGGCTCATGTAAAGTTGGGAGCACGCATACGTATAAATATCAAAAAGCGTATGGAGCGTATTTAGTTGTCTATATGTAGTATGGTTAGTGGCAATGCTCATCATCTCGGCAGTTCTTTTTTCCGCGACGGCTGCTGTCGCCTGAAGGCGTTATCATGACACGGCCCAGGAGATGCTGCTATGGTAGCGGTATCGGATGACTGACTGTAATAAAATTATATACAAATTTTAATACAAGCACCATAAGTCTTAATGCTGGCGTCACAGAATCCATGGAGCTGCAACAAATATCCATCGGAATGAAAAGCTTGAGGGAGACTTTATCCCTGGACAATTTCTCACGGCATAGGTTCTGGAGAAATATGTTTGACTTCAAATTTAATCCACAATGGAAATTGACCCAACGCGAGGATTATTGGTGTTTGCTGCATTATATTGATAGCTTCATTGACAGACACACCTCTTGATACTAAATAACACTGTGCGACAAAAAAATGTTTAAGTTGATTTTTTGCTTATTTTTCGCTTCTACTGATCAAAATAAGAATACAAGTTTATGGATTTGTTAATATCAATATCCAATCAGCTTTTATGCACATTCAAATGTCCAAAAACGCCCGTTTTGGCATATTTCACGGCCTTATAATTACATATTGGGAAATATTTTAAAAATAGACATTGAACTTGCATTAAAGCTTATAACGGTAAAAAAATATTTTCCCAATATTTATGTAATTATAAGGCTGTTGGGACTTGTGCCAGCATCAAATAACATAATTATTTCAATTTAATTCTCCCAGTGTAACTAGCCGCAGCGGTCCACTAATTGCCCGTTATCAGCTGTATTATATTCTTTGTTTCTCCCAGATTCGCATGCGCTTTGTTGTTCTTTTGTAGCGCATGCACTTTGGGAGCTTTGGTGGAGCTTCTGCGCAAGCTCTTAGGTTTTATGACTTGTAATTCGGCATTGTTTTGGTTCGGCCGCGGAATTTGTTTTGGGGTTAAATCGACCCACAATAAATTGAATTATAAAATTGAACCTTGTCTATTAATTCGGCCGCTATCAAAACGCTGATAGCTCAACAAAGGCCGTGAAATATGCCAAAACGGGCGTTTTTTGGACATTTGAATGTGTATAAAAAGAGAAATCTTATCACTTAAAAGGGGGCATAGATATTTTTGTGTATAATTAATGCCCCTTAACCGAAAAAAATCAAAAAAGTAACTTAAACAACGATTTTGTTAAATTTTGTCGCACAGTGTTAATATCCACGCAAAAAAAGACAACTTTGAATTTCTGATCCCTTTGGAAATATCGGTTCCTTATCCTCGGCCAACGAATGCATCGCTCGCACTGACAAAAAAAGTTCGCTGGCTTTATTCTATTAGTAACAGTATCCAGTTTTAAAACCGGCAATAAAGAATATCCCAAAGAATATTTTGCATTGACTCTACTAGAATAAGAATACTGGACACACGTGGATCATGGCATCATCCACCTTCAAATTTGGTGAAGTGCGTCCAGTTTTATGAGTTTAGGTTAACTCTACTTTTACTTTATTAATATACTAAATTGTGGAAGTACGAGGGTTGCTATATATATTTTTGGCCTAGGCCATAAGTGTTGCCTGGCGTCATCTGACGTTTTCATTGGGAAGATTGACATGTTTTGGCAGAAATGGAATAGAGGAATCCTTGGGAATTTCCCCCACCAGCATACATTCGATATTGCATGAACACTTGGCCGTAAAAAATATTTGTTCTCTATGGATCCCGCACAATTTTACATTCGCGGTGCAAAAACCATTTGAAAAAATACAATCGCGGTATTTCAAAAGACGTTTTTAAGATCGTCACAGATGACGAATCATGGATCTATGCTTATGAGCCCATAACAAAACAACAATCGACTGTGTGGGTCTTCGAAGACGAGCCAAATCCAACGAAAGTTGTTCGTGGAAACAGCACTTCGAAACAAATGGTGCCCTGTTTCTTCGGTAAAACAGGTCATGTGGAGACTGTTCCACTTGAGCGACGTAGGACGGTCAATTCTGAGTGGTACACCACAATTTGTTTGCACAATTGGTTTGAGCGCATGCAAAAGTGTATAAGTCTTGCTAAAGAATAATGTGAAAAACAATAAAACTATTTTTAATCATAAATAATTGCATTTTCATTATTAGGCCATATCATCATTAGGAAATATATATAGCAACCGAAGGAGGAGGAGTAGAACTAACCAGAAAACCAGTCAGCCAGGCAACCAGAAATTGGAGAGCCACTGAAATTGTGCACCCGAAAATGAAAGAGGCAGCTACAAAGGAGCCAGGATGATGAGTGCCGGCGGAACCTACATTTCCACAGCCAGTGTGGAGGTGCCACAAGCGTTGCAAGATGGAGAGAAGTTTATTCGATGGGACGATGACTCGGGCACTGGGACGCCGGTGACGATGCGCGTCGATGCTAAGGGCTTCTTCCTCTATTGGGTCGATCAGAACAACGAGCTGGACATCCTGGATATAGCCACCATACGAGATGTTCGGACAGGACAATATGCCAAGAAGCCCAAGGAGAATAAGCTGCGCCAGATTGTGACTCTGGGGCCGCAGGACACGCTCGAGGAGAAGACGGTGACGGTGTGCCATGGCTCCGATTTTGTCAACATGACGTTCGTCAACTTTTGCTGCACTCGCAAGGAAATAGCCCAGCTCTGGTCCGATGGTCTCATCAAGCTGGCCTACAGCCTGGCCCAACTCAATGGATCGGCGATTATGTTCCTGCAGAAGGCCCACACCAAGCTCTGCCTGCAGGTGGACAAGAGCGGTCGCATACCGGTTAAAAACATCATAAAACTTTTCGCCCAGAACAAGGAGGATCGCAAACGTGTCGAGAAGGCGCTGGACGTGACCGGTTTACCGTCGGGAAAGGTCGATAGCATATCGGTGTCCAAATTTCAATTCGAGGACTTTTACAATTTGTACAAATATCTCACGCAGCGCTCCGAGGTGGAGCGACTATTTGACAGCATCGTTGGCAACTCGAAACGCAAGTGCATGTCCATCACCCAGCTGGTGGAGTTCCTGAATAAGACGCAGCGCGATCCCCGCCTCAACGAGATCCTTTATCCGTACGCGAATCCCGCCCGGGCCAAGGAGCTCATCCAGCAGTACGAGCCCAACAAGCTTAACGCACAAAAGGGCCAACTCAGTTTGGATGGCTTTTTATACCCTTGCAGAGGGTATTATAATTTTGGTCAAAAGTGTGCAACGCAGTGAAGGAGACATCTCCGACCCTATAAAGTATATATATTCTTGATCAGGATCACCTCCTGAGTCGATATGAGCATGTCCGTCTGTCCGTCTGTCTGTCTGTCTGTTTCTACGCAAACTAGTCTCTCAGTTTTAGAGCTATCGAGTTGAAACTTTGCACACACCCTTCTTTTCTTTGCAGGCAGTATATAAGTCGGAACGGCCGGGATCGGTCGACTATATCCTATAGCTGCCATATAACTGATTGATCGGAAATGCCATTACTTTGGTGTTTTTTAAGTTAGAGGGTTGGGACTTTACACACATGTTATGTTTGACCAAAATATCTTATGTACAATTTTAAATTTCATAGGGATCGGTCGACTATATCCTATAGCTGTCATACAACGATCGGAATTGGCATAACTTTGGTGTTTTTTAAGTTAGAAAGATGGGACTTGGTACAGATTCTATTTTGGACAAAATAATCTGATTTGCCAAATTTCATAAGGATCGGCCGACTATATATCTAATAATATAAGATGCGTGGCGCCACCTAGCGGACTGCGACTGAACTGCAAGGGTATATCAACTTCGGCTCCGCCCGAAGTTAGCTTTCCTTTCTTGTTGAGGTATCTCATGGAGACCACAATCCCATTATGGCGCCGAATAAGCTGGATCTCTGCGACGACATGGACAAGCCGCTCTCGCACTACTTCATCAACTCCTCGCACAACACTTACCTGACAGGACACCAGCTGACGGGCAAGTCCTCGGTGGAGATTTACAGGCAGTGCCTCCTGGCGGGTTGCAGGTGAGTGTGGCAGGATGCGGATATTGCGGATCTGGCGGATATGGGCTGTGAAATGCGATGTGAAATGACGCAATTGAAGTGGTCACTGGATGGAGCTGCCTGGATGGTTGCCTGGCTGGCCATGACCTTCATCTGTGGCATGACTTTCACAACACACATTTAAAAACTCACTCCCCCTGGCCCCTTTTTCCATTTTGTAGTCCTGTGAGTGCGTGCATCAGGTGCAGTTCCTGTGGCTCTGCATCTGCCATCGTGCCACTGCCCTGCAAAAAAAATTTAATTTCGAGGCATGAAGCGTAAATATTAGACTTTGTTTTGATAATATATAGACTATTTGCTTTAAAAACAAAACAAGCAGGTGGCTGGCCTGCCAGGCTTAATTTAATTTTTGTTTCCAAAATTTCTGCATGGCTTTTGGTCACGTATTTGTTGTTTATTTAGCAAAGTAAGGTCTTTGGTTGGCTTTTCTCAGTATTCAGAATTTATGCATTAAAAATTAAGTTAAATTTCACTACAAACAACATATTAATTGCAAACCAATAACTTGGATACATTTGAGGAGGACTGTTATATGTTATATATATGTTAAATATAGGACTGGAGGACTAGTTATATTCCTTTAAGACACTTTGAAAAAAAAAAAAATCGGCTGTTGGACTTATGTTTCGTTTCTGATCCTGATGGAATTACTCTTTCCAGAACTTTGCCCCTTTCTAACCCTGAGGATCCATATCATCCCACTCTTGAGCTTTCAATCGAAAATAATTACTTTATTGACCTTAAGTCTACAGTTAAATCTCAGAAAGTTCGTTTCTTTCGTAAGGCTTTATGAAATTAAATAAGTTAATTTTGGAATTTGATTGGTCTGATTTACTGGCATGCGAGGATATAAACATCAAATTACAAAAATTTTATTACACTTTGAACATATTTTTCGACGCTTGCGTGCCGTGGAAATATCCGTCCGCTTCAACGAATCCGCCTTGGTATACAAGGCACCTTATAAATGTAAAGAATAGTATGAGTAGACTTTTAAACAAACATAGATTATCTGGCTGAACAGTTAGTTATTCAAGATACTTAGTAGCTCGGTCCAATTTCACCGTGCATAACGCAGAATGTTATGCTATCGCTGGAAACTTCGATCTTTCCCCTTATGTGGAAGGAATCCTTCATTATTCCGCTGCATAAAAAAGGGAAAAAAATCCGACGCTGCAAATTAAAGAGGCACATCTAAATTGTCAGAAATTCCAAAGCTTTCTGAAAAACTTATCACTCCACATTTGCAACACCTATGTAGTTCAATAATAACTCCGTGCCAGCATGGCTTCATGAAGCGCCGCTCCACCACTACCAACTTATTGGAGCTAACATCTTTTATCACGGATGGCTTCCGGAATGGCTTACAAACAGACGTCATATACACTGACTTCAGTCAGTGTACTGATTCCCAACTGATCTTCTTATGTGGATTTCGAGCTACTTATCAGGGAGAACCCAACGTGTTTTCTTTAAAGATGTTACCTCGCGTTTAGTCCGTGCCACATCGGGGGTGCCCCAAGGAAGCCATCTTGGACCGCTACTTTTAACACTGTTTATTAATGACTTGCCCCTTGCCTTAACTAATTCACTTGCACATATGTACGCTGATGACGTTAAGCTATGCCTTCAGTATAAATTCACTAGCGCCCAGTCTAGACTTCAATCCGATTTGGATAAACTTCAAAATTGGTGTTTAGCAAATAACCTAAAGCTTAATGGATCGAAATGTAAACTCATGTCTTTTTACCGATCTAGTCCTCACCAGGCTATGTACTTTCTCTATGGGAACACCTTAGAACGATTAACTCAGGTTAACGATCTAGGTGCCCTATTAGATTTGAAACTTAAATTTACCGACCGTATATCTACCATGGTTAATAAAACTATGGGTGTGCTTGGTTTTATTAAAAGATGGTCAAAAGAATTTAATGATCCGTACATAACTAAAACGTTATATACATCACTGGTCCGTCCGATTCTTGAGTATGGATCGTGTGTCTGGAGTCCTCAATATGGAGTACACCAAAATCACATTGAATCTGTACAAAAATACTTCCTTACTTTTGCGCTTAGGGGACTTAATTGGGATGCAAATCTTTACCTCCCCTCTTATCGTAGTAGACTTTTACTAATCAACTTACCATCATTAACAAACCGTAGAACGATGCTGGGTGTCATGTTTCTATACAATCTTATTTGTGGAAATATAGACAGCCAGCATTTACTAACACGCTTAAATTTTAACGTTCCTAGTAGAAGGAATAGAAACTTTCGTCCTCTACTCCTCAGCCATTGTAGTTCGACATATGCCCAACACGATCCCTTCAGGGTATTATGTTCGGACTACAATGGTCTCTACCACATCTTGTCACCTTGCTCTACTAACAATCTTAAATCGCTTATATTAACCGCCTTATCTGTGCAACACTTTTCCTCGTGATATCTTTCTCCTACTTTTCGCTTAACTATGTCGGATCTATTCCCGCGATTCGATCCATACGACACGCGGCAGCGTCCCTCGGTCGGTTGGACGGGAGGTGGGCTGTACGTATGCAGTGGGAACCGCGCAAAACAAAAAAAAAAAAAAGTATTATGGCTAGTTACTCCTTTTCGATGGCTTAATTATTTTTATCTGCAACCATCGACGTCCGACTGGCGTAGGCCAGTCGTTCCGCAGTCGATGGCGTCCGTTTGCAGGACAGAATTTATCTACACACGCCAGGTGCTAGCCGCGACTTCACATTCCACATTTATCTTCAGATTTCCCGCCATTAGTCTCTTGAATAATCCCTTTAAATTCTCCATGTACTCCTCCCTCTAGAGTCCCTCCAATAGATGATGTTGAGAGAAGCATGAACGGCATCCCTTTGAAAAGGTATATGCCTTTTCCTGGCACTGTGAAAGACTTATACTTTTTGCTTCTCTCCCCCATCCTTGAGGTCGGTACTGATAAAAATGAAACTAGCAAGGTTAAATTGACTTTTTTTGGGAAAAGCGTTATAACTTCACCAATTTGTATTATTTTTTGATGAAATTTTTCTCGTTTTATTCAGTATTAATGAGACAACATTGATATGTGGCTTGCATGACAGAATTTTTGTAAGTTGTACCGAAAAACTGGCGTCAAAATACGAAAAACACGAATAAAAGGCGAAAATTGCAGTTTCTTGTGTAAAATTTTTTTTCTTTTTGGTAAAAAAAATCAAAGATCTATTTTTTTTTCCAAAAGCTACAACCTTAAGTTATTTTCCCAAAAGTCTCCCGAACTCTGGGGGACCGGCCGACCTCTCAGTTTCAATCAGGCTTATCATGATAAGCGGGCTATGTCATGATGGACGAACCCCTTCCCGCCTACTCGTGGGTCCAAATATGAACTTAAACAAAAATACAAACAAAAATAGTGGAGAACGGAACCCCCCTTCGCCCCTACCGAAGAAGAAAAAGGTGCAGACGCAGCAGAGCAATATATCCTTCGCTGAGGTTACAAAGGGTAGGACCATCATTGGGGTTGTTGACAACGGCTCCAAAGATGGCCTGATCCCCAAGCTGGAGGGTGGTGAATGAGCATAGGCGCTTCATGGAGGAGATGCTCAAGAGCGGAGGACCTCCACCGGACTGCGAAGACACAGGGTGGTACCAAGGTAGCATCAAGGTGATAGCGTGCCAAGATGCGAGGTCTGTAGGCCTCTACAAGCGCATGATTGCGTCGCTTGTAGAGGTTTACCCAGGAGCCAGTCTGGAGGCGGTGGACTGGGACAGGATCCCCAGCAAACCGAGGGCCCGCGGATGGCTGACAGAGAAGCCGTCGGACCCTGCAACCATACTGGCCATGCTAAAAATGTGCAACCCCACACTCCCGTTCGTGGAGGAAGCAGTGGGACTAAGAAGGCAGGTCGTCCTCACTTTAAATGAGGAGACTGCGAGGATCCTGGAGGGTGCTGGTAGCCGCCTTAAGTACGGGTTCGAGCACGTAACAGTGAGAATCTACAAGTCGGATGCGAAGAGTAAGTCAGGAGGATCGACTTGGATCGACTTGGAGGTAGACGCACAAGAGCTAGACTTGGAGGAACCCACCGAAGAGGTCCGCCCAGAAGGAATGTCAGATGTGGAGGAGGACATTCTGGAAGAGTACACCTCAGAGGAGAGTGACTTGCCAAGGGCTCTTGGAGGCGTCGGTATGGAGGAGGACTGTTGCAGCCCAGGATGTGTTGAAAAACAAATATATTAATAGCACGCTTTTAGGACTAATTTAAATGTTTATTTAATCAAAATTTTACGAGCTTTAAAAAATCTTGTTCGTCTTTCGGCTTCTTCTGTGGCTAACGATTTGAGATGACATTTTTCAATTCGCTTGTTCTGCTACTCACAACTCGTTCGTTATGTTACCATATATTCTCATTGGCCTGGTGCCAGCGTTGCCTTGCATCCGAGTCCTTGGTGACGATTGGCTTGTACCCGTCTGCGGATCCTAACAATAAATGATTTGGAGTGAGGGCATCATCATCTTTTGCGTCTAAGGATACGAATGTTAGAGGACGGGAATTGATAATGTACTCAGCGTTCATCATGGCGTTCCTTAGGTTTTCGTCGTTAAAACTGTAATTAGGAGAGATGCTTTTCAATACAGTTTTGATTGATCGTATTAAGCGCTCCCAAGCTCCTCCCATGTGTGGAGCGCCTGGAGGATTGAAATTCCATTTAATTTCGTCGTATTTAATGGTTAGGTTATTGAAGTCTACATTCTTCAGCTCTTCCTTAACAACTTTCTCAGTTGCCTTGAAATTGGTTCCATTATCCGAGTATATTTCTCTTGGAGTTCCTAGTCGGGCCATAAAGTTTGAGAGGCACACTACACATGAGCTTGTATCGAGGCTATACGCTATCTCTATATGTACGGCGCGTATAGTAAGGCACGTAAATATCACGCCCCACCTTTTCTCCTTGTGTCGGCCTACGTTGACCGCGATGGGACCAAAAAAGTCCACTCCAGTATAAGTGAATGGTCTTTGAAAGCTGGCGATCCTGGCTGCAGGCAATGGGGCCATCTGCGGCGCTATTGGAGCTGCTGTATTGTTTTTACATTTCTGGCACCCTTTTCGAACGGATTTGTATACCACGCGTAACTGGGGTATAAAGAACTGACTCCTGATTGTGTTTATAGTTCCCTCATGCAGCAAATGGTGGTTGCTCTCGTGAAAGTGCTTGACAATGAGATATGTAACCGTTTTGGTAGTACTATTTGGTCGTCGTTCGGGTTTATAGTTTGTGACCTTCCTTGGGTGCGAATTATGCCGCAATCGTCTAGGTAGATGTTTAACCCAATAAGCGCGCTGTTCCTTTGAATGTTGTTGTTTTTTTGGAGAGAATCTAATTCGTCCTTGAATGCTTCGTTTTGGGCTACTTTATAAAGTAGGTTCTTTCCTTGCATAATTATTTCATCTGACAAAGTTTTGGTGATGGTTTCTCCTCGACATTTCGCTTTCAGGTTTTTTTCTCGTACATAATGAACGTCGCTGTGGCTCGATAAAGTCGTTTCCAGATTGAGAATGATTCAATGTTAAGCTTTAGAAGCACTGGTCTGTATACTTTGGTTATTAAAACTACCTTTTTGAGCTCGTTATTATCGTTTTCCGGTGGAAGACTTGGTTGATGATTTGGCCACTGGTCTTTGGGCCTTTTCAGGAATGCCGGTCCGCTGGTCCACTGCTCCAAATTTGGTTTGGCGATAAATTTCGAAGCCATATCCGCAACGTTTTCATGTGTTGAAATCCAGCGCCACTGTGCAGCGCTCGTTGTTTCCATAATCTCACCAATTCTGTGCATCACGAAAGCATAGAATTTCCGTGGATCCATAGTCATCCATGACAGGACAGTCTTGGAGTCCGTCCAAAAGGTGCATTCGCTAATGTTCAAGTTCCGTGTGAGTTGTCTTTTATGAGCCAGGCGGACGCCGGCTACGGCGGCGAGCAGTTCCATTCGTGGTATCGAAAGCGGTTTCAAGGGAGCAACTTTACTTTTAGCAATGACTAGATTTGTCGTGATGTCAAATCCTTTGATCACGCGAAGGTAGCACACAGCTGCATATCCGTATTCGCTCGCATCGACGAAGGTATGTAGTTCGACGCTATCGGCGGTATGCAGCAATGGTGAGTAATGTCGTGGAATATGTACAGACTTAGCTTGTGATAGTATTTTTAGCCATTTTTTCCAGCAACTCTGTGAAGGGTCCTTTAATTCGTCGTCCCAGCCGATCCCTGATCGCCATGTTTCTTGTAGAATAATTTTGAGTCCATGGCATGACAAAAATCCTAGGGGGTCATAAATTGACATCAGAACCTGTAGAGCTTCCTTTTTAAGGGGCGGACCGTCTCACTTAGTACGTTCCTTTTTAGTTTTGCGAATCTGAAAATATATTTAAATGTATCACTCTCCGGATCCCAAAACATACCCAAGACTTTCTCAGTGTCTCCTAAGTCCTTTCTAGGCTGTGTTGGGGCTGACTCTTCATTTAATGCGTTTAAGACTTCGGGTGAATTGGAAGTCCAGTTTCTGATGTGGAAACCCCCAGCTGAATGTATTAGTTTGACCGCCTTCGACACTTTAGTAGCTTCCTCTTCGTCGTTTAGACTGTCTATATAATCGTCGACGTAATGAGCTCGGGTGATGGCTTCATAGGCTCTTGGGTACTGCAACTTGATTTCCTCCGCATTTTTGTCCCTGACGTAATGAGCTATACAAGGGGCGCAAGATATTCCGAACGACATTGCTCTCATTACGTATTCCTTTGGACTTTGCGTTCGCTCGTCGATCCACAGGAAACGCTGCACATGAATGTCGCTTTCCTTTATTCTTATCTGATGGAACATTTCTGCTATATCACCGCAGACCGCTATCTTGCCGACTCTGAATGCCATCAAAACGTCGGACAGTGGATGTAAAAGATCCGGACCAGTAAGCATGAAGTCATTTAAAGAGACGCCATGAGATTTAGCTGCTGCATCCCAGACAAGTCGAATCTTACTGGGTTTGTTGGGGTTATAAGCTATGAAAATTGGAAGGTACCAAATACGGTTGTGATAGACTTCTTCATTTTTTAACTCGATGGCGTAGCCTTTTTCCAGCAGATTGTTGACTTGCTCCTGAATTTTCACTCGTAGATCTGGTTCCTTCTCCATTTTAGCTTTTAGACAATTTAGGCGTTTGTGTAGCTTTCAGGAAGTACCGTATCGTTATGGCGCCAAAGCAGGCCGATTTCGTACCGTCCGTCGATTTTTACGCACGTCTCCTGCATAATTTTGAAAGCTTTTTCATCATCTTTAGAGCGAAGTGTCCTTGGAATTACGGGTTCTACGTTGAAGCTTTCTTTAACGGCCTTATCAATTTCAGTCCAGTTGCATTGACAGTGGTGCATAGAAAAATGTTTATTGTCTTTTCCGGATCCTTGCACACTCCAGCCGAGCATGCACTTGGATGCGATGGGATCATTCCACCTTCCTTCTTTTATTTTCCGGGGAACGGCTAACTTCCAATTGTCTATTCCAGTCAGCAACATTGGTTCAGCATCCGTATATGATGCGATCGGTAATCTTTGCAGGTGAGTGTATTTATTAGTTAACTCCTTGATGTCCAGCGTTTGCTTTGGTAATCCTAAATTTTGTACTGTATGTATGTTGTTTAACCAATATGTTCTGTTGGTGCCCATGCTAGAGACTTTTATGTTAAATCGAACGGATTCGTTCTCCCTTCTTGTCGTTTGATTCGTCCACTGCATGCAGATGGGATACAGAGTACCTTGGATGTTTAACTTTTTGAAGAGTTTTTCGTCTATAAGTGTGACCGATGACCCTTCATCTAGAAATGCAAATGTATCAATATAGGAGTTATGAGTGTACAGTTTAATTGGAACGATACGAAAATATTGTTCCCCTCCGGGTGGATTAGTTCGGTGCGAGGAGACGATGTCAGGATTCGCATGGCCTTTGTGCAGCAGAGGGTGGTGTCTCGACTCGCATCCTCCGATCCCACACAACTGATTTGAAAAGCACCTGCGACCATGGATCTTTAAGCATTTGAAGCAAAGCTTGTATTCCCTAACCATTTCCTGCTTCTTTTCGTAAGGGAGCTTTTGGAATACCTCGCATTCAGTGATAGGATGGAGTGTACTGTTGCAGGCGTTGCAGTGGGTTGCTTCCCTTTGCGAAGCGTTGTACCTTGGTGGATTGTACTCCGAGTTATCTTGGGCATCCATGCTGTACTGGACGTGGGAGTAAATTGATGGCGTCACCGTGGATGCTGCTTCGGCGATTGTATAGAGCCAGTCGCTGAACGACTTAATCAATGCAGCGCTTGAGTCTTTTGGGAGCATAGCCCAGGTCAGTTTGTAATGGCTGGGAAGTTTGTCTACCAACTCTCTCAACAGCAAGGGGTTGTTTAGGTGGTGATTAAGCTGACAAGCCTCCATTGTAGCACAAATATTTCGTACTGCTAAGGCATAATCGATGAGAGTGTCAAGTCGTTCTTTATTGATGGAGATTTTTCTCGCCTTTTCAATTAATCTCTCTAGTATCTGATCGGGACGTCCGAAGAACGTCTTGAGCGTGTTTATGACGTCAGGGACCATAACTGGAAGCAGAAGCTTATCTCTTACTAGTTCGAGTGCCTTTCCCTTGAGGCATTTTTGGAGTCGTAGCATATTTTCGACATTTGAAAACCCAGCTACAGTGGTGCTATTTTCAAATGCACTGAGGAACGCAGGCCAGTCATCCGGATTGCCGTTGAATGTCGGTAGGTCGGGTGACAGTATTTGACGTGCTGACAGCTGGGTACTTGTAGGCCCGAATGGTGTGGTCAGAGCGGCTCCACTTTGCTGACCTAGTATATTGTACTTTTGTTCGATGTAGCATTGATCGGCCTGCCGCTTTTCCTCTAGCATTTGTAGCATTAGAGTATTGTTTTGTATCAAAATATGTTCATTGGCACGTTCAGCTTGTAAAGAAGTCGGCAGTTCCTTGTGCTGTTTTTTCACAGCCCCGGTCGAGTGTCCCGATGTCGGGGCGATGTTGGTACGATCTAGCGAAACGGTTCTTTGCGAAGCGGCACTTTGGACAGCGGCTGTGTCGGTCTCAGTCAGCGCGGTTGGGTCAGGTGGCTGTTTACTGCAGGAGACGCACTTCCATCCTTTTGTATTCTGGGTGTTCTCGTCTCGAACGCAGCCAAAGTGGTACCACGTCGTGCAAATATCGCAATGCACCCATATAATGTCTTTGCCGGTACTACTCTTTTTGCATGCACTGCATTCTGTTTGGTTGTATTCACGGGATATCATGGTTATTACTTCTGTCCTTCTTGCTTCTTGTCTTCGTTGTATCTATGCCTGTTTTCAGCCTTATTAGACAAGAAAGAACTGAGTTGTATTTTTGTCCGCGTTAATTGCGCAGCAAAGTTTCATATGTTTTCGTAGGTATACTTCGTTTTTTCGCGGGGACTACTCGCTAATATTCAACTTCGACGCCTGTGTGTATGTGGTCCGATGATGCAGCGGAACTTCTTCGTTCATGTATGAAATAATACGTACGCGGCAATAAACCAAAGATCACACACGGGGAGTTTGAGTAAGAATTTTTAAAGGATGTTGCAGCCCAGGATGTGTGGAAATCAAAACAAATATTAATAGCACGCTTTTAGGACTAATTTAAATGTTTATTTAATCAAAATTTTACGAGCTTTAAAAAATCTTGTTCGTCTTTCGGCTTCTTCTGTGGCTAACGATTTGAGATGACATTTTTCAATTCGCTTGTTCTGCTACTCACAACTCGTTCGTTATTTTACCATATGTTGTAGTGTTGGCGCTAACAAGGACTTACTGCTAGGCTCCGACACCGAGGCTGAGGTTACTGTGGTGGAGAATCTAAACGTTGTCCCTGACATTCCTGCAGATAAATCTCCATCACAGTAATAAGGCATCCGCCGCCCTCCTGCTCCATCTCGCAGAGAGTGGAGCTGACGTGGCCCTCATCCAAGAACCCTGGATCCATGGAGACAGGATTCTCAGTTTGGGGCGTCGGATTTCAGGCTGTGCACAGCCGATATAACAGGTAAAAAGCGAGCATGCATACTCGCAAAAAAGAGCCTTCACATTTTCTTGCTACCCAATTTCAGCAATGAAGATCATGTAGCCGCATCGATAGAAGGCCCAGGCGGCCATCTAAGAATATGCTTGGCGTATATGGGTCATGACCACATAAGACCTCCACCGCACTTGCTACTCAGGCGGCTTGTGGAAGACAGTGAGAGGAAGAAAATCGACCTACTAATAGGATGCGATGCCAACGCTCATCACAGTCAGTGGGGAAGCACTGACACAAATGAGAGGGGTGAGTCAATCTTCGATTTTATCGTCAGCTCTAAGCTTCTAGTGGGTAACAGAGGTTCAGAACCCACCTTCGTCGTCAAGAACAGGAAAGAGGTTCTTGACATTACATTATTCTCGCACTCCCTGGCTGATGCAATCACCAGCTGGAGAGTCCTAGACAAACACTTCTTTTCAGACCACCGCTACATTGAGGTAGCCGTAAATTTTGAAAACGGCACCAAGCAAGCAGTTGGAAACCCGAGGAAGGCAAAATGGGAGCTCTTTAAAAAGATACTGGATAGATCCCTAGCTGAACCACCTTCAGAGACTATCGAGACTTACGAGGGGCTCAACGCTATGGTAGGAAAGCTTACTGCGACGAGCGCAAAAGCATACCACAGGGCCTGCCCCAAGAAAAGAATAGGTAGCAGCAGATCGAAGAAGCCTCCATGGTGACCCTCTTCGTTAGCCCCCTTCAAGAAAAATGCACGTACCTTTAGGAAGCCATTAGGTAGGCACTGGAATCCCCAGCACTAAGGGGCAATCGGGGTACAATATGCATCTTCTCAGATAGTCAGGCAGCGCTCAAAGCACTTGACGGATTCTCGTCCAACTCCAGGACAGTCAATGATTATCAAAGATCTCTCAACGAGATGGCATCAGCATGACATCTACCTCATTTGGGTTCCCGGTCACAGGGACCACGAGGGAAACTGCGCCGCAGATGAACTAGCTAGAGCAGGGACTACCAACCTTCTTCTACCGGAGAAAGAACTTGTAGGCATTCCCTTGGCTACTTGCAGGCTAAAGTGCAGGGAATTTTTTGACCTGGCAGCCAATAGGAAATGGAGTCATCTCCAGACCTGTAGAACCTCACGTCTGTTCTGGCCGACACGCTCTCAAAAAAGATTGGAGAGACTTATTGCTTCATCCCACTCTANTGGGCACTGGCTGATAGGCGAACACGCGGCCAGGCTTGCAGTCCCCCACATTGATTATTGCAGGAGCTGCAGGGATGAAGAGGAGGTGGAAACGGTCGCGTACCTCCTATGCCACGCCCGGCACTCGGTCACAGCAGACTCAAGCACTTCGGGTCCGCAGAGCTCTCGGACCTTGACGATCTCTCAGAGATTTCTCCCCGTGGATTGGTTGCCATCATAAAAAAGCAGGTTGGCACCACGGGCCGCCACAGGAAATCTAAGCATATATGCACCCTGGTAGACAGGAAGGGTTTCGGTAAAACCCTTGCCCTAGCGGTAGCACAAGGAGCCCTAGAGGCTCAAGTAGAAGCGGGCGGTCTTCTATGTCCCCCAAGCAACACAGCCCTAACCTAACCTACAACCTTAAACTATTGCAAAACACTGGCAATTTTGAAATCGGTTTAAAAAACCGCGTTCAGGAATTTTTAAGCGCAAAAAAGTACCGAAAACACGTTTTTTTAACAAGAAATCAAGATATTTAGGGTGTTTAAAATATTTCATACACGGTTTTGTGTTATACTCGACCCGATAAACAATTCCTACTATGTCACTTCAAAAGTTCAGAATCACTGTTGCACTGTGTAATATATAATATATAAGTTAATTGAAGTTAGCCGCGCGACGGCAATGTCCGATTACTTAAGAGCTCGCTCTGGCCAAGCTGCTGACACAGCGTCTGGCCGGATGCTCGTGCATAGCCGGCGAACACTGCATGTTTGCGTGGCCGCTATGAAATACATTTTTTGTTAGCTTTAAGTTTCAGTTTGTACTTGAGTCTCACACAATAAAGAACTCCTTTACCAAAACTCTGGCACAAGCCGTAAGATTCAATTCACTTGTACTTGATTGGTTACTCAGCCTCAAGAGCGGTAACAACGGAGTTAGTAACTCCCAACATAACCTCCTGTCAGAAGGAAGAACCCTAGGCAACCGCCAGGGATATCAAATCACCAAATCATCAAATCACCCTATACTGAAGACCATCGAAGAACATACAACTATCCTCACCCCTTAATTTAATTAATTTATAATATATATGCTTTATAAAATCAATGCATAAATATACAATACGACCGTCAAATGCTATCCGGTCCGCTATTTAAAACATACATACATACGTCCCACACACATTACCGCACATAAACATTCATATATACATATATATATATACATTCCAAATCGTGTTCGCCGTGCGAAAATATAATTAAATATAATCACTAACCATACAACATATAAACTTCTCATTTCATACAACGAAAATGGACGCAAAAATTTCTTGCGACAGGCCCCCGGAGGCCCCAGAGAGAATCTTACTCTCATTCTTACGCTCATTTTTACGCTTAAATTTTCTATGAACGTTTTTGGTTGTTCAGTCGCTGAGAGGCGCATCATCAAGATGGTTGCTCCGCGGCTAAACTGATCTTTGTATGTATGCGTGCTCACACATTCACATACACGGTTTCATGTGTGCGTTAGATTTCGTTTTGAAGCCAGCTAAAATTTTTGATTTTTGTAACTTTTCAGGCATGCTACCCTAAGAAAACGAGAGTATTCTTTATTATTTAACTATGAAAAAATTTTATTATATATTTTTATATTTCATACTTTTTACCCCCAACTTGACCAAATTCTTAAACGTAGAGAGCGAGAGAGCGCGTTCCTGCTCCCCCTCGATACCATCAATGTCTCTGCAGCCAAAGAGTGCAGTAACTAGCACCTCAATTTCTTTGACAACGTCAACAGCAACAACAACAACAACCGCAACTGTATCGACAGCGCGTTTAACGACGTCATCAGCTAGCAGCGCAAATAGTAATACGTCCGCGCTGCCCGAAAACCAAAACAAAAACAAAAACAATGACTATATTAAGCCGGCTGTGCAGACTGGCATGGATCGCTACATCCAAATCAAAAGGAAGCTGAGCCCCCTGAATTCCAAACGCAAAATAACCCGTGGCAATGCTAGCCTAGTAGCAAAAGAAACGCCCATTAACTCAAACCGATTTAAAATCTTGGCAGACGCCGATGAGGTTGAGGCGGTCGAATCCACTGAAGTTGGGAAAAGGAAGCCAAAACCTCCGCCTATCTATATACGCGAAAAAAGTTCCAATGTTCTTGTCAACAAAATTATTGAGCTTATTGGTAAGGATAACTTCCACATAATACCCCTTGTAAAGGGCAACATTCAAGAAACAAAAGTTCAAATGAAGTCTGAAGATAACTACAGAGTATTATCAAAATATCTTACCGAGAATAAAAAGAACTTTTACACGTACCAGCTAAAAAGCAGCAAGGGCCTGCAAGTCGTACTTAAGGGCATAGAGCCCGAAGTAACGCCTGCAGAGATAAAAAAGGCGCTACAGGAGAAGGGTTTTAGCGCCAAGACAGTCTTTAATATCCTTAACAGGGATAGAAAGCCGCAGCCACTCTTTAAGGTTGAGCTCGAACCAGAAACCAAGCTCCTGAAGAAATACGAAGTGCACCCAATATACAATCTTCAGTACCTGCTGCACCGCAGAATTACAGTTGAGGAACCGCACAAACGCAATGGCCCGGTACAATGTGCGAACTGCCAGGAATATGGCCATACAAGGTCATACTGTAAACTGCGCCCGGTGTGTGTAGTTTGCGGAGAGCTTCATGACTCCGCACACTGCCCAGCGAGCAAAGATGACAGCAACTCGAAAAAGTGCGGCAACTGCGGTGGCAATCACACTGCTAATTATAGAGGATGCCCAGTCTATAAGGAGCTGAAAAGCCGCATTCACCAGAAAGGAATAGCTGCCCGCACCCAAAATGGACATTTCACGGCGTCCAGAACAAACCCTGAAGTCTTCTTCTCGACTGCAGCCAGATCCTCACTAGGACCCATTAACTTTGACAAAAATGTGACATACGCAAGCGCCTTAAAATCAGGACCGGCGACACCTGCCTCAAGAAGCTCATTTCTGCAATCAGCATATCAAGAACCGAACACGGCTCAGCAACATCAACCAACAGAGCAGCCAAAAAGCAACTTTGAAGCTATGATATGCAGCCTACAACAAAGCCTGACGGAATTTATGTCGTTTATGCGCACAACTATGCAAGATTTAATGCGAAACCAAAATCTATTGATTCAAATGCTGGTTTCACATCAATCCAAATAATGGCTTTCCTACGGATATCTACGTGGAACGCTAACGGCGTTTCGCAACATAAACTTGAGTTAGCTCAATTCCTACTCGACAATCACATCGATGTAATGCTGCTTTCTGAAACACACCTCACAAACAAATACAATTTTCAACTACGAGGATATTCATTCTACGGAACAAATCATCCAGATGGTAAAGCACATGGTGGGACTGGAATTCTAATCAGAAGCCGCATAAAGCACCATTATCAAAACAAATTTGCTAAAAACTACCTACAGGCCACATCTATAAATATACAACTTAATACTGGCAACCAACTTACACTAGCCGCCGTATACTGCCCCCCTCGCTTCAATATAGCTGAAGATGAGTTTATGCAGTTTTTCAACACACTTGGAGACCACTTCATAGCAGCAGGAGACTACAATGCCAAGCACACACACTGGGGATCCCGTCTCGTGACTCCAAAAGGGAAGCAGCTCTATAATGCAATTATCAAAGCCAAGAACAAGCTCGACTATGTTTCTTCTGGCACACCAACATACTGGCCGGCAGACCCAAGGAAACTACCAGATTTAATAGACTTTGCGATTACCAAAAACATCCCTAAAAATCTGATAAGCGCCAATTGCCTATCGGATCTTTCATCTGATCACTCGCCTGTCCTGTTTATTCTACTGCGACATCCAGGAACATTGGAACAACCATTAAAATTGACCTCACAGAAAACCAATTGGGTTAAGTACAGAAAATATATCAGCTCACACATTGAGCTAAGTCCTCATCTCCACGATGAAGCCAACGTAGACAGCTTTGTTAATTCACTTGAGTCTGTACTCGTCTCTGCAGCTCGAGCCTCAACATCGCAAACTATAAATACACAAAGCAATAAAAAGACAAATCTACAAATCGAACAGCTCGTCCTCGAAAAGCGGCGTTCACGTCGCGAGTGGCAGTTCCACAGATCGCCATCTACTAAGCAAAGCTTTAGACATGCCTCACGTCAACTTACTAAAGCCCTACAGCAAGAAGAAGCTTATGTCCACCGCCGCTATATAGAGCAATTGTCAACTTCTAGTACAAAACACTCACTATGGAGAGCTCACCCAACTCTAAGCTCACCGAAAGAAATAGTGATGCCTATTAGAAATCCCACAGGCGGCTGGGCGCTGGAAGATATTAAAAATATCTTCCAACCAAATCCGGCCACTAGTGCCTTTACCTTGCCGACTTTACCATATGAGCCTCAGCTTCAACATGAACCAATCGAGTTTCGCCCAAACGAAATCGCTAATATCATCAAAAACCAACTAAATCCGAAAAAATCACCAGGCTGCGACCTCATAACTCCCAAAATGATCATTGAGCTTCCATATTGCGCCGTCTGCACTATCACCCAGCTCTTCAATGCCATCGCAAAACTTGGCCACTTTCCAGCGAGATGGAAAAAGTCAATTATAATAATGATAGCAAAGCCGGGAAAAGACCACACAATTCCCACGTCGTATAGACCTATAAGCCTACTCTCATGCTTATCTCAACTCTTTGAGAAATGCATTCTGACTCGAATAAACACATACCTAAGGATCCAGGAAGGAATCCCGTCACATCAGTTTGGGTTTCGTGAAAAGCACGGAACAATTGAGCAGGTCAAACGGATAACAGCAGAAATTCGGAATGCATTCGAAAAACGCGAGTACTGTACCGCAATATTTCTAGATGTCTCTCAAGCATTTGATAGAGTCTGGCTAGAAGGTCTAATGTACAAGATCAAGACAATGCTCCCTTGTAATACCCACAAGCTTTTAGAGTCTTACCTCTACGACAGTAAATTTGCTGTGAGGTGCAACACTGATATATCTGACGAATTCACTGTTGGAGCTGGAGTTCCTCAAGGAAGCGTACTCGGACCAACATTATATGTTCTCTACACAGCAGACATCCCGACAAGCACACGATTAACAACATCTACGTTTGCTGATGATACAGCTATTCTTAGCCGCTCAAAATGCCCGATGCAAGCAACTGCGCAGCTAGCTCTTCATCTGGTGGATGTTGAAAAATGGCTATCAGACTGGCGAATTAAAGTAAACGAACAAAAATGCAAGCACGTTACGTTCACCTTGAATAGGCAAAACTGCCCGCCCCTTACGCTAAACAACACCCTACTCCCGCAAGCAAACGAGGTAACATATCTAGGAGTACACCTCGATAGAAGACTCACATGGCGTCGGCACATAGAAGCTAAAAGAACCCACCTAAAGCTAAAAGCCAGCAGCCTTCATTGGCTTATCAACGCTCGGTCTCCCCTTTGCCTTGAATATAAAGTCCTGCTGTATAACTCGGTACTTAAACCTATGGGGGAATGCCAGCAATAGCAATATTGACATAGTCCAGCGAGCTCAGTCGAAGATCTTGAGAACAATCACCGGGGCACCGTGGTACGTTCGCAACGAAAACATACATCGCGACTTAAACATTCTTCCAGTCAAAGATGTGATCGCAGAACAGAAGGAAAAGTACTTTAGCAAGCTATTGTCGCACCCTAACCACCTGGCGAGAGGTCTAACAA
>JAJJHT010003305.1:9573-31746 GCA_021223865.1 Drosophila pandora | reverse complement strand
AAAAAAAAAAAAAAAAAAAAAAAAACTTTTTATTAATATGTATTTAGAAATACGATTAGATGGCAGCAGTAAAATGCTTTTCGTACAATTAAAAATCATTGTACTAAGATAGGAACAGGGTATCTCTCAGTCGCTTTTACCTCAAACGCAAATTTTACTTTTGTTATTTTCAAACGGATGGTTCTTGCATACCCCACTGATGACCACAGAAACAAAAAATCAGCTGTTTTTGTTTATTCTCCACAAAAATCATCCATCAGAAGGGTATGGAACACCATCCGCTTGAACTACAACAACTTAAAAGCAATCGACTGAAATATACCCTGTTTCTACCTTAATATATAGATTTTAATGCATTCGTTAACACATGTATATGTACATATATACGAAAAACATTTTACAGCTACCACTTAATCGTATTCCATAACAATTATAAAATATAAGCTGAAATATTAAAATATTAAACATATTTTTTTCATCATTAGCGTATAATGTATACCCCAATTTTCTTAGGGTAGCATGCCTGAAAAGTTACAAAAATCAAAAATTTTAGCTGGCTTCAAAACGAAATCGAACGCACACATGAAACCGTGTATGTGAATGTGTGAGCACGCATACATATAAAGATCAGTTTAACCGCGGAGCAACCATCTTAATGATGCGCCTCTCAGTGACTGAACAACTTAAAACGTTCAGAGAGAATTTAAGCGTAAAAATGAGCGTAAGAATGAGAGTAATATTTTCTCTGGGGCCTCCGGGGGCCTGTCGCAAGAAATTTTTGCGTCCATTTTCGTTGTATGAAATGGGAAGTCTATATGTTGTATGGTTAGTGATATAATCCAATAAATTATAAGCAATATAATTTTGGCGCCATGCTCCATGACGCACATGCTCCATGTCCAATTCGTCGCTATGTAGGAGGGCTTCAAGGCCATCCAAGCGATAGACCGACTCTGAGCGTGTAGCGACGATGCATGCCGAAACCGAGCAGAAGACGACGCTGCGCTCTGCCCGAATTGCTGCCCATCCCACTTTTGCCAGCATATTTTCCAGTATTTAGGCGGACGCAGCGCTCAGTCGGAGTTTTCAAACCAAGCCTCATCTTTCTCTTCCTACTTTCAGCGGAGGATTTTCGGAGTGGGCTGAATTTCACTTGGTTTTCTCAACAATCGTGGGCTGTAATTCTCATATAAGTAAGGAGGAAAAGCTGCAGAAGTTGCGATCCTGTCTTTGCTACTCAGCTTTAGAGGCAGTTCGTTCTTTGGAAATCTCCGAGGAGAATTATGATATCGCGCTGCATCTTTTGAAGAAACGATCCAATAACTGTCGGTTAATATTTCAGGCTCATGTGAACGAGAATCTGGGCCTCAAACGAATGGAAGGTTGCTCAGTGGCAGCACTGCGGAGTTTTTTTAGATAAGTTCAAAGCTGATGCGAGCCTTGAAAAGTTTGGGGATGACAGTTCAGATCATCAGCTGCATCATTGTCCAGGTTGTCCCTTTTCAAAGGTGACTACGGTGACTTGTTTTTAGAAATCAGTGGCTTATGATGATAGGGTCAATACAGCCGAATTTCCTGATCTTATAGTTGACCAGGCCAGCGATTTTCAGGGTTGATGATTTAATTTGGAGTCCATTCTTCTGGAGATTATGCTAACAAGTGATCCAGAATTCAGGAGTGTGCGGCATAGCTGAGGGGGGTCGGCTGGTCCATGTATTCCCACTTGGGCGGTTGGTAAGAGAACGGCGGGCATATTTGTAAGAAGTGCAGGGGCTCAACACACCACGTGGCGCGGTAGACGTATCTTTCGGCATTCTTACTTGGCTAGTTGCCTGACGCTTAAGGTGTTCTAAAATCTGCTTCAGAGATTGTTGAGTGGTTGGATTGCTGATGGCTAGTTCTAGAGATGACCACGAGTTGTGGTCCAATCTTTCCTCAATGATGTGTATCACTATTGGATACCAGTTGACGTTACGCTCGCGGGCGTAACGGTAGGTCCTGGAGTCGAAGTCTAAAAACTTAACATAAACATAATAAGTCTGAATAAATTGACCTGGTTTGTTCTTCTTGGCTGTGATCAGGCAGATGTTGATGTGAGATACTGCAGGTGATGGTTGGTTGTCCTCAAATATAGGTGGTGGTGGTGGTTGGTAAAGGTTTCGGCTGAATACGGATCGGTGAGTTCTATAGACGGAGCTTTTGGCGGGAGCAACACTCATCGATGGTTACGTATCGGCAGGTCCTACTGGAGGTCTGTTTCACGGAGGCAACACAAGACGTAGGTTAGTTTTAAGTACCATGAGAAGATACTGAGTAACGATCCGATTCCCTCTTCATTCCCAACTGTCTTTATTATGGACCAGGTGATCTTTTATAAAATCTGAGAATTACATATTTTGTGGCTGAACTATGGTTCGCTGGTCAATGTTAATGAAAGTACGTACACTAAGGTCAATGTTAAAGAAATTATGTGCTATAAGGATAACGTTAAAGAATGAACGTGTTTGGTATTGGGTTTTTGCTTTTGCTTGTTCCGGTCACTTGGTCTTTCTTACCGCTGGTATTGGTGATTTCTGTTTCTGGCGCCTTATTTCTAAATTCTGTCAACTCTGACGCGATCAGCTTGTTTAGCCATTTAAAAATAACAAAGCTATATAGTTGTCTGTACCCGTACCAACTACGTCGGCAGAGATTTTTAAATTTTTAAGGCTTTGGATAATTTAAAGCAGGGGTGCCTAAGCACTGCTTAGGACTGATCAAAATCCAATACCGATGCACAAAATACAAATATATATGTGCGATAGTTTTTTTTTATTTCCAATCCAACAACAAAATGCCTTCGCACCAATACGAAAAGTGTTGAAACTATGTTAAGTGCTGTTAAGCTATGCAAAATTGTTATTTTAATTTGCCTTGCCTATGCTAGGCGCAGCACACGTGTATTATTTTGCTCTACACATATGACAGAGTAATCCAACAACAAATGAGGAACGAGAGCAATGGGACTGGAATCCCTGATTTAAAGCAATGGTTTCGGTGTAACGAAAATAATTTTTATATTGGGAATTCTTGCATATTTGGCTGCTCGGATGACATTATTGATGGTTATAATCATATCCGCTCCACCACTTCCAACTTATTGGAGCTAACATCTTTTATCACGGATGGCTTCCGGAATGGCTTACAAACAGACGTCATTTACACTGACTTCAGTAAAGCATTTGACTCTGTTAACCATTCGCTTCTTATAAGCAAACTCAGTCTTTTGGGATTCCCAACTGATCTTCTTATGTGGATTTCGAGCTACTTATCTGGGAGAACCCAACGTGTTTTCTTTAAAGATGTTACCTCGCGTTTAGTCCGCGCCACATCTGGGGTGCCCCAAGGAAGCCATCTTGGACCCCTACTTTTTACTCTGTTTATTAACGACTTGCCCCTTGCCTTAACTAATTCACTTGTACTTATGTACGCTGATGACGTTAAGCTATGCCTTCAGTATAAATTCACTAGCGCCCAGTCTAGACTTCAATCCGATTTGGATAAACTTCAAAATTGGTGTTTAGCAAATAATCTAAAGCTTAATGGATCGAAATGTAAACTCATGTCTTTTTACCGATCTAGTCCTCACCAGGCTATGTACTTTCTCTATGGGAACGCCTTAGAACGATTAACTCAGGTTAACGATCTAGGTGTCCTGTTAAATTTGAGACTTAAATTTACCGATCATATATCTACCATGGTTAATAAAACTATGGGTGTGCTTGGTTTTATTCAAAGATGGTCAAAAGAATTAAATGACCCGTACATAACTAAAACGTTATGTACATCACTGGTCCGTCCGATTCTTGAGTATGGATCGTGTGTCTGAAGTCCTCAATATGGAGTACACCAAGATCACATTGAATCTGTACAAAAAAACTTCCTCACTTTTGCGCTTAGGGGACTTAATTGGGATGCAAATCTTTACCTCCCCTCTTATCGTAGTAGACTTTTACTAATCAACTTACCATCATGAACAAACCGTAGAACGATGCTGGGTGTCATGTTTCTATACAATCTTTTTTATGGAAGTATTGACAGCCAGCATTTACTAACACGCTTAAATTTTAACGTTCCTAGTAGAAGGTGTTCGTCCGTAGAGCGTTATGCGGCAACTACGTCAAAATTGAACTCGCGGGAACAGCGGTAGATCCCGGAGTCGTAGTCAAAGAACGTAAATAGTCTGACTAAAATTACCTGGTTTCTGCAACGGACTGCTTGGGTTGGCCAGACGCTTGCTGTGATCAGGCGGGAGTTGCGGTTGCTTGAAGTCCTGGGGTGGTTTTCCTCAAGTACCGGTGGGATGGTGGTTCGGCGGATTCCTTATCGGCCGGTCCTACTGGCGGTCCGTTTCACGGGAGCAACACTCGAAGTAGGTTAGATAGTGCGGGGTCGGCTGGTGGTCCGGTTTTACGGTAGCAACACTCGAGCTGGACTGGTGTGCCGCGAGATCTCCTCGTGGTCCGTTTTAAGGGAGCAACACTCGGAGTAGTGATATGACGCGGGGTCTACTTGTGGTCCGGTTTTACGGTAGCAACACTCGAAGTAGACTGGTATGCCGCGGATTCTACTTGTGGTCCGTTTAAACAGGAGCCACTCGAAGTAGATTCGATGATGAAAGTTCTACTGGTGGTCCGTTTACACAGGAGCCACTCGAAGTAGATAGCTTTCAGAGAGTCCTACTTGTGAACCGTTTTACACAGGATCACTCGAAGTAGGTTGATTTTAAGTGCCGTGGTTCAGACACTGAGTAACGAGACGATTGACTCTGATTTCGGAACTGTCTTTATTACTGAAGAATAACTCTTATATAAGATGCTAAATTATACATCATTAAATCTAAGAAAGGTCAAAGTTCTGGACGTGCTAAAACTAAGGTTAATGCCAGGGTCACCCACCTCTGAGTCTGCTGACTCAGATTGTTTGTTCATGTACTGCTTGCGCATTTCGGCTAAGCTGGCTGGTTTTTACTTGCATCGGTCAGTCGGTCATTCTTCCCGCTGATATGCTGATTCTGCTTTAGGCGCCGTCTACTAGTGCTGGGTTAATAGGTTGGATATAGTTTTATGCTTATTACTAATTGTTTATAGGTGAGAAAATCGGTTAGTGGGATTGTATATTGCGACATGCTAATGCATATTGATTGGATCAAATTACTAAGTGTGCATATAGGGTAGTAGGTCTTGGCACTAGGTGCCAACATTCTCCCCCCCCATTGAGGGACTCAATCCAATGCGGCTGTGCGTTGTTGTTGAACCGTCTCAGTGAACCGATGTGTACCCTTGCACTAGAACATATTGTGGATCTTAAAACTAGTTCCTAAAAATCTAATGTTACTAACAAAAAATTTTTGCATCATGTGGGAGAGATCCCCAACATTTATACGATACCAATGATAATTCTATCCGGCCTGTTGTCTCCTTCGCCTTGTTGTCCTTGTTGTCGATGCATGCAATCAAACTTTGTCGTGGCTCGTTAGCTTTCGGTGTCCAAGCCGTCGTATTACCGACGACTTGTTCTGCCTTGATATTAAGAGCTGATTCCGGTCGCACTGGCCCCATCACAATCCATCCAAGCGCGGTATTTTTTAGTAGTGGTTGTCCTTCTCCCAAATATGTCTGTTGTGGCCTCATAAGCTGGGAGATGGTTTCGGCGCCCAACAACAGATCAATATTCTGGGGCTGCGTAAATTCAGGATCGGCTAAGCGCAACTGAGGTGAGATGTTTCTTGGCGCTTGAATAGGGTGGGATGGTTGATTGGGCATTATTTACGGTAGTGCAACGACGTTGATTTGATCTTCGAAGTCAGTGGTTAATGATGATAGGGTCACCATAGCCTTTTTTCGTGATCTTTTAGTTGTCCCTCCCAGTCCTTCGATATTCAGGGTTGATGGCTCCAATTGTAGTCCAAGTGTGTCAGCCATCCTTCTCGTGATTATGTTAATCTGTGATCCAGAATCTAGGAGTGTGCGGCATTGCTGATGGGTTCCGGCTGGGCCATGTATTGCCACTTGGGCGGTTGGTAACAGAACGGTGGGCTTATCTGTAAGCTGGGCTGTGGCTGAACACACCAATCGTGATGAACTGGATCGAAGTGGAGCAGCCGACGTATTTTTCTGCATTGTTACTTGACTGGTTGCCTGACGCTCAAGGGTTTCTAACATCTGCTTCAGAGATTGTCGATTGGTTGAATCGGTGACGGCTAGTTCTAGAGCTGACAGCGTGTGTGGATCCAATCTTTTCTCAATGATGTGTACCAAGATTGGGTACCAGTTGTCTGTTGACACTTTGAGTGCGTTGAGAGTGGCGACCGTTCGGAGCACGGTATCATGTAAGCTGCGCAGCTGGTCCGCTGATCCATTTGTTCTGGGGTGTCCGAAAAGCTCTTGAATCGCGGATTTAATTAACAGCCTTTCATTGTGGTATCGATTCTTTAGTCGTTGCCATGCATCCTGGTAACTGGTCTGTCCGCCAATCGACGTTGCGATTAGGTTTTGTGCTTCACCTGTTACATGATTCTCCAAATGACGGAATTTTACTGCATCGCTGTAGTCTTGATTGTGGATGCATTCCGTAAAAATTTCGTAGAATCGTAGCCAATTCCGGTAGTCTCCGTCAAACTTTGGAATTTCTACTGGTGGTATTACAAACGGAAGTGCAATCGCGGGTTTTTGTGTTGATGCTGAAGTTGATTGCGATTCTTCGCTCAAAAACGAAAAGTATTTTGCTCGTACAACCTGAAATCTGTCATCGGTGTGTCCATAATTTTTTATGGCTGGTTCCAGGTCGATGAGATCATGGTATCCCGTGACGATTTCCTTCCAAAGCTCCTTCATGTGTTGTCTGATGTGTGTGGACACTTCCCGACCTTCGGTGCGGTTGCACAGAAAGTCTTCCATATCATCTAGCCTTCCTTCATGTGTGCGTTTTAATGATGTAACGTGGGGGTCTTCTCCCTCGGTTCCTTGTACTTGTGCCTTTTGCTCAAGATTTTCTGCTGTTTTCCGGGGTCTTTGTGACGGTCCGGACCCTGATGGGATTCCATCGGAAAATATGGCTTCATATTTCTTCACCAGTTCTTCTAGCGCCTTCGCCTTTGTAAAATAGTCATTTTCCGGGCTTAGCGCCAGCTCACGGAGCTTGGCGTCGTTCCTTTTAAATTGGGTCCATGAGTGAGTGAGCTGTTTTAGTCTCTCCTCGAAGTATCCGTCCTTGAGCCTTCGCTCTGCGGAGTCCTTGGTGAAATTTTTTATAAGCCTTTGGATGACTATGTTGTTTTCAATTTGCTCATCAATGAGCATCTGGGTTACAGGGTCTGATTCTGATCCCATGGTTGCGGTGTAAGTTTTTTTTTTTTTTTTTTTTTNGCATCTGGGTTACAGGGTCTGATTCTGATCCCATGGTTGCGGTGTAAGTTTTTTTTTTTTTTTTCAGATGAAATGCCTTGTGGCTTGTGTTTAGGGTGTGATCCTTAAGTAAAGGATCCGTTATGCGGCAACTACGTCAAACTTGAACTCGCGGGAACAGCGGTAGATCCCGGAGTCGTAGTCAAAGAACGTAAATAGTCTGACTAAAATTACCTGGTTTCTGCAAGGGACTGCTTGTAGGCTAGTAGGTCTTGGCACTAGGTGCCAACAGAAGGACTAGAAACTTTCGTCCTCTACTCCTCAGCCATTGTAGTTCGACATATGCCCAACACGATCCGTTCAGGGTATTATGTTCGCACTTCAATGGTTTCTACCACATCTTGTCACCTTGCTCTACTAACAACCTTAACTTTCGCTTATATTAACCGCATTATCTGTGCAACACTCTTCCTCGTGATATCTTTCTCCTACCTTTCGCTTAACTATTTCGGATCTATTCCCGCGATTCGAGCCGTACGTCACGCGGCAGCGTCCCTCGGTCGGTTGGACGGGAGGTGGGCTGTACGTATGCAGTGGGAACCGCGCAAAAAAAAAATATATATATATCCGCCAACAGTCTATCCCTGTCGCATGTTCTAGCTAAAATTATTTTGACCTATTTTAGCACAAATCTGGCTTAAGGTCGGTTGATTGTCCAAATTTGACGATGTAATAAGGTTATAATGCAAAGTGCAAGTCCATGCTTGTGTATTTGAAAATTTTCAATAGTGTGGTACAACACACTATATTAAAGAAAAACAAGAAAGGAAAGCTAACTTCGGGCGGAGCCGATGTTGATATACCCTTGCAGTTCAGTCGCAGTCCGCTAGGTGGCGCCACCCATCTTATTTTATTAGATATGTAGCGGATCGTATATAGTCGGCCGATTCTTATGAAATTTGGCATATTGAATTATTTTTCCCAAAATAGAATGTGTACCAAATCCCATCTTTCTAACTTAAAAAACACCAAAGTTATGCCAATTTCGATCGTTCTATGACAGCTATAGGATATAGTCGGCCGATCCTTATGAAATTTTGTACACAAGATATTTTTGTTTAATATATATTGTGTGGAAAGTCCCAACCCTCTAACTTAAAAAACACCAAAGTTATGGCATTTCCGATCAATCAGTTATATGGCAGCTATAAGATATAGTCGACCGATCCCGGCCGTTCCGACTTATATACTACCTGCAAAGGAAAGAAGGGTGTGTGCAAAGTTTCAACTCGATAGCTCCAAAACTGAGAGACTAGTTTGCGTAGACGGACAGACGGACATGCTCATATCGACTCAGGAGGTGATCCTGATCAAGAATATATATACTTTATAGGGTCGGAGATGTCTCCTTCACTGCGTTGCACACTTTTGACCAAAATTATAATACCCTCTGCAAGGGTATAACAAGAGAGGAAAACTAAAAATCGAATGTTTTGAATAACTTCTAAAAGAAATGTGGGATCGGGTCGGTTGAGGTACCAATCGACGCGTGTTTAGCATTAGAATTACATTCTATCTGGGGACTAAAATGTGTCCACCAGCCCCACTTTAGTGATTCCAATTTTTTTTACTTTCACTCTAATTTCTCCCAAACCAAATAACTTTTGGAATATGTTTGGACAAAAATTATCTAATTGAAACAATACCTTTCGATTGGTATATAATTCATTTAGATCGGTTGCCTACAGAAAATTTTTAATGAAATTTGGCAGATCGGATTAGATTGCCCAAAGATGGGACTTCCAAAGAATGAAATTTTATTTACCTTTTATTAACCATACAGGTACAGTGGTTAAAGGCTAATTTATAGTAAAAACAAAAAATTATAATATAAAATATTTATTTANTAAAAATATTATTATTAAAATAATTATAAAATATTAATAATAATGGAATGGTGTTTTACTAATGGAATTTTACAAACACTCACTAATCACTTTTTTTAAGCTCTCTTTTTCGTTTCCATGGTTCAAGGTACTTCAATAAAAATAAAATGATTATAAATGGATAATTGATAAATATGGAAATCAAGCTTATCTGGGTGATTAGTCTCGTAAAAAGACAACTTCGTCGATTATTTGCGCTTGATTCAGAGGTAAGAAGTCTTTAGTTGCTAAATGAGTCTCCAAAGCTTTAGAAATCGGAATAATCTTAAGCCTGCTTAGCCAAAAATTATGCAGCCAATTATATCTCTAGCCACTACCTGGAAAAAATTCGGGGGAAAAAATATCTGATACTTCTGAGATTGATATCTCAGCTTACAGCAAAGCCAATACAAAAGCTGACATAAAGGTGGCAGATATTACAAAATTTAAATTCACCTAAACTAGACATACGTAATCTTTTAAAATATGTCAGTTTTTAGCCAGAGAACATTTTCGTCAAAGAACATCGGCCAAGTACGGTGAAGAAAAAAAATTACCAAACCTGTGGGAGTGAAGCTCTGTAGGCTACGTAGCAAACTTCCCAAACTGTATTCTGATAGTTCTTTCTTTGCATCTCACATTATCGTATTTGGAGAAACTTGGTTAAAGCCGGAAATCTTAAGCTCCGAAGTTTTTCCTAGTAAGTACACCACTTTTAGATGTGATAGAACACTGCGAAGGGGACGAGGAGTGTTAATTTCTGTAGACTTTAATTTAAGACTTTTATTTAGACTTTAATATAATAGACTAGGAATTTTTTTGAACTAAAATCATTTTGTCCGGTCAATCTTTATATGTTACCTTTTTCTACATACCACCTTAGTCCGAACCGCCTACATACTGGCAACATTTTTTGGGGTGACATTACATGGGTGACATTAATATCCCAGAACTCATGTGGTCTAATGTTGATAATTAACCGTCTTTATTGCTTAACATTCACCATTACTTCCCCGTGGAAATGTTTTACATGTCACTTGGTCAAATTAACCATGTTAGAAATTCGTTAGGTCGGCTGTTGGACTTGCGTTTCGTTTTAGATCCTGATGGAATTACTCTTTCCAGAAATTTGCCCTTTCTCTAGAGGATCCATATCATCCCACTCTTAATGTTTCAATCGAAACTAATACTATAATTTATCTTAAATTGTCACTTAAATCTCATAAAGTTTGTTTCTTTCGTAAGGCTGACTTTACAAAACTGAATACTTTAATTTTGGATTTTGTGAAATTTTGGATTTTTTGGCATGTGAAGATAAAAGCATTGCCTTACATACATTTTATTACGCTTTGAATATATTTTTCGACACTTGCGTCCGAGGAAATATTCTTCCGCTTCGACTAATTCGCCGTGGTATGCGAATTGGTATGCCTATTACATGTAAAGAACGTCATGAATAGATTTTTAAATAAACATAAATTATCTGGCTGTACAGTTAGTTATTTAAGATACTTAGTAGCTCTGTGCAATTTGACCGTGGGGGGACTTTCACTCAACACTTCCAGCTTCCCTAGAAGACTCGGCCTCGATTCGTTCCAGTGGCCCTCCTTATATAGCGCCTGAGGCGCCCATTAATCCTTGTAAGTCTCGCTTCTTGCCGTTAATCCTTCGTTCCGCTGTCGTTCCTCTGTTCGTTCTTCTGTCATGGGCCGCTACGTTTTCCGTCGTCCCCGCTCTCTCCTACGACATTCAAGAGGTGCCGCGACGGCCCGCCCGGAACCGTTACGGTCTACGCTACACGCTTCCTCTTTCTCATTCTTCCTTGCTGGTTCGTCTGCCCACGCTACTGCCTCATGCCGTCTATATTCAGTGTTATACAGTGTTTAGAAAATAACCTAAAGCTTAATGGGTCGAAATGTAAACTCATGTCATGTACTTTATGGGAACGCCTTACAACGATTAACTCAGGTATACGATCTGGGTGTCCTATTACATTTGAAATTTTAAGTTACCTACCATATATCTACCATAAAAGATGGTTAAAAGAATTTAGTTACCCATACATAAAAAAACTTTATACACTTATTTCATTGGTCCGTCCGATTCTTCCGACGTCCAACGGAGTACACCGAGATCACATGGAATCTGTACAATAATTCCTGACTTTACCCTTAGGGGACTTAATTGGGATGCAAATCTTCACCCTCTTATCATAGTAGACTTTTATTAATCAACTTACTATCATTAATAATCCGTTGAACGATGCTGGGTGTCATGTTTCTATATAATTTTATTTATGGTAATGTAACCAGCATTTACTAAATTTTAACATTCCTAGTAGAAGGACTACAAACTTTCGTCCTCTACTACGCAGCCATTGTAGTTCGACATATGCCCAACACGATCCGTTCAGGGTATTATTTTCGGACTACAACGGTCTCTACGACATCTTGTCACCTTGTTCTACTAAGAATCTTAAATACTAAACGCTTTATCTGTGCAACACTCTTTCTCATGATATCTTACTCTTACTCTTTTCCTTAACTTTCTCGGTTGGACGGGCTGCACGTAAGCAGTGGGAACTGCGCGAAAAAGGTAACGAATAGACCGAGTTTTCTCTATGCGCACTGACCAACCAGATAAAACCACTAGTACTACATGGGATGCCCAAGAAGGAGCTATGGATGAAATAGTCACGGAGTACCATGACCTCATAGACCTGGAACCAACCTTAAAAAATGATTGACACCCTGATAAAAGATTGTTGTTCAAGAAAAATATTCTTCATTCCTGGGCGAAGAATCACAATCGAATTCAATATCAACGCAAAAACCCACTATCGTATTTTCGTTTGTAATTCCACCAGTTGAAATCCCAAAATTTGGCCCCATATCTACGACATTTTTTTGGAATCGCGACAATCAAGATTATAGCGATTCTGTAAAATTTCGGCACTTGGGGAATCATGTAATTGGAGAGGCCAAGAAGGTTCTTAGGTAATCTTCACAACAATTGGGAGACATGCCAGTTATCAAGATGCCTTGCAGCGACTAAAAACACGGAATCAGAATGAAAGAAACCTCATCAAATTGACTCTTGCAACATTGTTTGCATATCCCTAAACAAATGGATCAGCAGAGCAGCTGCGCAGCTTGCATTATACCGTGCTCCGAACGGTCGCCACTCTTAACGCACTCAATATGTCAACAGTCAAACTGGGATCCAATAGTGATACACATCACTGAGGTAAGATTGGACTAGCCATCTCTTGAACTAGCCATCACCAATGCAACCACTCGACAATCTCTGAAACGGATGTAACGGAACACCTTAAGCGTCAGGCAACCAGTCAAGTAACAATGCGGAAAGATACGTCTACCGCGCCACGTCAGTCCAGCTCATCACGAGTGGTGTGTACAGCCTCAGCTCTTCTTAAAAATAAACCCTCCGTTCTGTTACCAATGGACCAGCCGGACCCCCTCAGCTATGACGCACTCTCCTGAGTTCTGGATCACAGGTTAACAGAATCTCCAGAAGAATGGATGACACTCTGGGACTCCAAATGAAGTCATCAACACTGAAAATCGCTGGCCTGGACAACTATAAGTTCACGAAAATCGGCTGTATTGACCCTATCATCATTCGCCACTCCTGAATTTACGCAGCCCCAGAAGAGTGACCGATTGTTGGGCGCCGAAGATTTCCACCAGCTTATGAGGCCACCACAGATACATTTGAGAGAAAGAGAGCCACTAATCAAAAATACCGCGCTGGGATGGATTGTGATCGGGTCAGTGCAACTGGCATCACTGGAATTAATCACGCGGCTAGGGCACCGAAAGCTATCGAGCCATTAAAAGGAATCGGTGAATTCGACGCATTAAACTGGAAAAAGATTAAGGAGATTAGGGAAATCCCCGCCGATGGCGGATCAACAAGACGAGCCTCAGAAGGACATTCAACCACAAGCCCAAATTTGTCAATTTACGACTAAAGAGCATACAGTGCTAGTGCCAGTAAACAAGAGAATTCAAGGAGTTAAATTCACCGCCAACTCTAAGGGAGAGACACATCACCAGGCATGGGTAACAGTTTTGTGCGCTTTGGGCTTTTTTTTATCAAATCTTTTATTTATTAACTATTTATTAAACAATCTGGTGTTTATTTTTGCTTTTTTTATATTTATAAAACCCATTTTTTACATTTCAAACATCCGTATCGCTTCGCGTGTGCATTGATATATTTCGAGGTTAACTAATAATTTTATTAATTTTCTTCCAAACATAGCTCTGCTTCTTTATCTTACGGTGTTTCTTCTATTGTCGCTCAGTAGAGATTCTTATCTTTATTCTTTGCAGTTTACTAACCCACACTAATTGCTCCCTTTAATCTCCTTATTCGTTTCCCTGGTACTGTGTTTCAAGGTGCGTCAATAATAAAAACCAAAAATATCAATAAATTTATTTCTTAATAACCATGGAATTTTTCTGTGCGTTTAAGTCTTGTAATAGGACAATCAATTTATCCCAGCCTACCATCCACTGCTGGCTCTGTGAACACGTCTCACACGCTAAGTGTGCCGGGTTTACGGCCTCAGTTTCGGATGCCAATTCACGTAGATCTGGTCTCCACTTTTGCTGTGAGACAGAATAAAAGTGGATTCAAAGAATTGATCAGCGGTTTTCCTAAAATCAATGACCAACTCTGTGCGCTCGATACACAGCTTAGTAGTCTTCAACTACTAAATGAGTCTCGCCGTAATTAAATTTGCATTTACCCGCACGCCCAAACAGCGCTCCAGTCTACAGGCCTGCGGACTTTGAGGGATTAATTTCGTGAGTAAACAAATAGTCTCGATCACCTTATTATGCCGCTCAACGAAAGCGTATAAATATTCGGTACATGTCACACTGCATACAATTTATTTAACTTTTGGTTAACCTTTTTTTTATATTTTACAGCGAGCAGAACCGTTCAAGGAATATATGGTGGACCTTCAAACGCTAATGAAGCCTTTAGGAAAGTCCACGAAGGAGGTGATTGAAAGGCTGGTGGAGAACTGCATGCCGCGCATGAAAATGTTCATAAGGCCATACTCATGCGCATCGCTCGAGGAGGTTATGGGTCTAGCCGAGGAATTCGAGGAGCTGGCCTTGGAATAAGAGGCTTTTTAATAGGCAAGCCTCCGCGGTATACAGAAGGTGGCCAAAATAGGAAATGCACCAGAAACCACCGGAGCAACAGAGCCCCCCAGGACAGGGATGGGGGCAGAGATGGCAGCCTGAGGATCGACACCAAATGAGGCAGCAACAGCAGCCGAGTCAACAATAGATGGTAGACCCAAGGCAGCAGTAGCCGAATCAACAATGGGCAGCAAACCAAAGCCAAAGGCAGCCGAACATGCAGCGGGCAGCGACGCCTGGACAGGGACACGTAGAAAACCCAGCACAGGCGTGCAACACATGCGGAGGCATGGGCCATTGGGCCAGCGGGTGCAGGAACCCCAGAATTTTGTTCTGCAGGATGTGCGGAGCAGTGGGGGTGAGAAGCACGGAATGCTGCCAAAGAGCGGGAAACGCTCAGCGATCTCAGCCGTAGAGAGGAAGGCAGAGATAGCGAGGTTATGCCTCTCAGAACTAGTTGGTGGTTTATCAGGAGACGATCAGCAGTTGGCGGCAGTCGTCAAGGTCGGAGGTGCAGAAGTGAAGGCTATGATAAACACTGGGGCAAAGGCAAGTTTCATCTCAGAAAAACTAGCGGAGAACCCGGGAATCGCCGGAGAGCGGAGAACAACAAGGAGACTAATAAAGTTAGCCAACCGGAGCCATACAGAGACTCAAATGGTACTCCAGACAACAGTGAGCTTTGGCTTAAAAAAAAATTTGAATATGTTAGTGTTGCCAGGCATGGGAGACAGCGCGGTGCTTGGATGGGATTTCCTCGCCGAATTCGGCACAACAATAAATTGAGCAGGCCACCATGTCACGATCCCGAGAAGAGAATGATGGATCGGATGCCTGGAGGATAGGCTGTCCATAGCCATAACTGGACCCTCGGAGGAATGGGAGAGCGGGCGGGACAAAAGGTTCATCGAGAAGGAGCTAGCGGCGTTCACAAACCAGAAGGGTTGTTCGAACATAACGCAGCTTAGGATCACGATGAAGGACGACATCTCAATAAAGCAAAGGTATTATCCAAAGAACCCCAAAATACCGGGGGAGATCAATGAGAAGGTAGAAGAACTGCTGGATAAGGGATGCATAGCCTTCAAATAGCGCCTATAGCTCACCCATCGACATGGTAAAGAAAAAGACGGGTCAATGGAGAATGTGCGTGGACTTCCGACAAATAAACGCAAAGTCAGTAAAGGATGCGTACCCGATGCCACGGATAAACTTCATACTGGAACAATTGAGACAGGCAAAATTTTTCAGCAGCCTCGACCTTAAAGACGGCTATTGGCAAATCCCACTGGAGGAAGGGAGCAGGAAATACACGGCCTTTACGGTACCCGGGAAAGGTCTGTACCAGTGGAAGGTGATGCCTTTCGGGTTACACTCAGCCTCGGCAACGTTTCAAAGGGCTTTAGACCAGGTAATAGGCCCGGATATGGCTCCGCACGCATTTGCGTCTCAGGATGACAACATCGTAATCAAACGCACAAGGGAGGAGCATATGGCGAATTTGAAGGAAGTATTCAATAGACTGAAGACGGCAAACTTGAGGATAAATACGGAAATGTGTCATTTCTACAGGGAAGAGCTGTTATACCTGGGCCACCGGATAACGAGCCAGGGAATTGGCATGGTTCCCGGAAAGGTTCCAGCGATTACGGAATTGGATCCCCCAACAAACGTGAAGGTTGTACGGCAGTATTTGGGATATATTATCAGTTATTGGGATGGCGTCGTAGTATCGGCGATTCGTCCCAGACTACGCAGGGGTCGCAAAACCACTAAACGATCTCCTTCGGAAGGGAACAAAGTGGGAATGGACGGCGAGACACCAAGAGGCATTTAAGAAACTAAAGTCGCGGCTAGTAGAGGATACAGTGCTGGCATGCCCGGATTTCTCAGCAATAATATGGGCAATTCGGCAGATGAGACCATACCTGGAGGGGTACCAGTTCGACGTAATCACGGATCATATGGCGCTGAAGTGGCTGAATAATATAGAGAGCCCACTATGAAGGATCGCGAGATGGGTCTTCGAGTTGCAATAATATGAATATGTTATAAGCTAGAGGGAAGGCGTAGAAGAGGCAGGTTTGGTATACCGACATGTTTCGCATAGAGCCGGAAGCGAGGAAGTAGCATCATGGAAGCAGTGTGTGCCGATGGATATGAGGCAGCAGGTGCTAAAAGAGACCCACGACGACCTGACAGCGGGGCATCTAGACGGAAGGAAAACAATTGCAAAAATAGTAGCAAGGTACTTCTGGCGGGGTGCAAAGAGACATAAGGAAGTATGTATGTCAGAAAGTGCGAGACATGCATGCGATATTAACCAAGTGAGATGCAGGCCGCAGGAAAAATGCTGACACAGGTCCCAGAGAAGCCATGGGCGACGGTATGTGCGGACTTCGTGGGACCGTTGCCGAGGACCAAACATGGAAACACCAAACTATTGGTAATGATCGATCGGTTTTCAAAATGGACAGAAATGGTCCCCATGCGGAAAGCCACAACGGAGACGCTGCAGAAGGCAATTTGCGAGAGGATCATCGCGAGATACGGGGTGCTAAAGGTGATGGTGATAGACAATGGTGTCTAGTTCACCAGTAGGAGTTTCAAAAAAATTTTCGAGGAGTTCATCAGTTTACCGCACCATACACACCGCAGGAAAATCCTACAGAAAAGGCATACAGGACGGTGAAGACAATGATCGCCCAGTTTGCAGGCAATGACCAAAGGACGTGAGACAAACACTGGCCAAAGTTAATGCTGACAGTGAACTCAAGCGTGTCAGACTCCATGGGATACTCGCCTTGCTTCGTAACCGTAGGCAGAGAGCCAAAGGGGCATTGTGGACGGGAGCAGCACAAGCCACTCCCTCAGAGAAAGCAGCGAAGTTGCAGGAAGTGTTAGAGCTGGTGCGAAGGAACATGGACCGCGAGGCGCAGGAACAAGCGGGAGTGGAGCCCGAAGATCGCCGAAACAGTGTGGGCAAAGGAGCATCATTTCGCGGCGAAACTTGCGCCGAGATACGACGGGCCGTACACAGTAATGAATTTCATTTCGCCTGTGATCGCCGTGCTACGTCACGTTGGCACGAAGAAAAAAAAAAGGCCACACGTAAGTGAGCTAAAAGCGCAAGTGAAGGAATCGGCACCTCAGGCGTAGGACAGAAAAAGGAGAACATACAAACATATATAATGTCAACAAAAAAAAGAACACGCAGAACACATACACGAACACTGAATTACGCGAGCAAACGGAGAAAGGAATAAGGAGAAGACCCACAACGGGAGCATTGAAGTGGATACAAGAACCGCAAGAACGTATCTATTCCAGGCGGCAGGTCTATAAAAAGGTAGTGGTGGACACCGGGCGGCCTTCTTTTTTCTACAACCAAGCCAACTTCGACGCAGCGAACACGCCCTCATCGAACACAATGCCGGTGGTCTCCTCCGACGAAAGTGACCTGAAGATCCTGGACATGCCAGGATCCTCCGGGTGATAACCCAGGGGACGAACGGAGTCCAAGGAATCCCGGTGGGCACGGCCACAATGAAGGAGGAGGACCACCGGCCCAGCATGTAGCTAACGGCGCTGCGCAGGAGACGGAGGAGGAGCCAGGACCGGAGGGAGGCGGACGCAACCCTAGCGCTGGCAAGGGCCAGAATGAAGTTGGCCACGGAGATGGCCAAGGAGGGTGTCCGACGATGGAAGGCGGAGGTGGCTTCGGAGCGAGCTGCAATGCTTAATAGAGCGGCGCGCCGGAGATGCCAGCAGAGCAGGGCCACCCGGCGGATCCGGTGGGCCATGGAGGATGACGGACCCACGGGGCCATGGACGCGAAGTCCATGGGTGTGGCCGGCCCCGACGGAAAGGCTGAGGATAACACGGCAAGCATCCTGCCCAGAGAAAAGGCCACCGAGGCCAATCCTAAGCAGAGCAGATTCTGGAGACGGAGGGGCGGTGCCGCAGCAAAACTGGCCGCCGAAACTGCATAGGAAGGTGGAGGAAGAGGCCAGGAGAAGGATGCAAACGACTGGCCGTTGGAGCATGGTCTGGCAAGTGGGTGGGTGCGTCACCCGAAAACTTTAACATTGTCTCGCAAATAAAACGAAAATTAGCAAAACTTCTAACAATTAAATAAAAAAAAGGGGTGGAGGGAAACAAAACAAAAAAAAACACACTGAAAAAAAGAAAAATATATTTAAAAAAAATATAAAAAAGGAAAAATTAAAAAAAAAAAAACAAAATGAAAAAGAAAAAATATATAAAACAAAAAAAAAAAATCCCGATTGTTCAGTTATATGGCGTCTATAGGATATAGTCTGCCGATCCTTATGAATCGGATTATCGGATTATATTGTTCAAAATGGAATCCGTAGAAAGTCCCATCATTCTAGCTTAAAAAACACCAAAGATATGCCCATTCTGATCGTTCAGTTATATGGCAGCTATAGGATATAGGCCGATCCTTAAGAAATTTTGTAGATAAGATATGGGGAACAGTCAAGCTAGCGCGGCGGCGTCGGACGGGCCAGCGCGGCTGTGTTTAGAAAGTACCGAAGAGATGAAATGCATCGAGTGCAGACGGCGTGCGGGGACAGCAGTGGGGGCAGAGGAATTCGCACGGCAGCGCGCACGAAAGAAGGAGAAAAAGGAATCACCGTGGAACGTAACGGTCCCGGGCGGGCCTCCGCGGCCGCTTTCGAATGTTATAGGAGAGAGCGGGGACGGCGGGGAACAAAGCGGCACGAGACTGCGCAGCTATGTTTAGAAAAATGCAGAAAACACAGAAATGCATTTGAAGTGACCAAGAGGGGACGCGGGGGTATCTGGACGAAGTCCGATGACCAGCACAATAACAATACGGATCGGTGGCCCAAGCGGGGCAAACAGGGGGGCAAATAAAGAAAGCCCGCCGATAGAAATGCGGCGGGAATTGGAGAAAGTTAACAGTGAGTGCAGAGGAGCGAAGGATTAACGGCAGGAAGCGAGATTTGCAAGGATTAACGGGTGCCTAAGAATTAACGGATACCGAAGGTCCACGGCACCCGCAAAGGAGAAGCAGCGACAGGATCAGCGAAGGAAGAAGCAACAGGAGCGACGACGACGAGGGAGCAGCGACGTCAGAAGAACAGCGACGACGAGGGAGCAGCGACGAAAACAACAGCGACAGCACAGACCCCGCAGCTGGAGCACGTGAGTCCAAACGGAGGGAACCGTGAGCCATTTCGGCGCCAGCCACAAAGACTACACGTGCTGCTGGGCGCAAGCTTTGGAAGGGCGTGTATATTGGCACCAATCCGGAGCGGGGATCGGGGATCGACGGGTGGACGAGCGGTCGGTCGGCTGAGCCAAGCAGCCGGTGAGATTCACTCTTTTGTATCTTTATCGCAATAAAGGCGACATTTATTTAAACGAAGCACCCTGTGTTATTTCTGGGCTCGAGCAATCACGTCGAATATATAAATTCTGTGGAACGTTCCCCCAACCTCTGTGAGCTAGCGGCATTTGTTGCGAGCAGAAAGTAGCAAAATAGTTCGATACACTTGTTGCAGGTGCTGATTGCTCGTCTTGTAGGTGAGTTGTCCTTCTTTCCGGGCTTAGCCGCACCATGGCTCAGTATGCACTGACGCTTCCTTGCGCCGTATAGGCATGGTCTGCGCCTGCTTGTCCGTCTTCGGGGCGTCCTGCTGGCAACATCTCGAGCAGATAGGCTCGGCTGTTGACACCGGTTGGCCTGCGTCGACGGGGCTGGCGATGGCCACGCTAAATAGCCTACATTCCGAAACCATAAGTTAAATTGTTAAATAAGCTGAATTAAACCCCAATTATTAGGATTACGAACGATTAGGAGTAAGGACTTAGTTTAAGTAAACAGTTAATGTAATTGAGTAACTTGATTTTGGAAATGAAGAAAATTAAAATGAAGTAAAACTATTTTTTTCACTGTATATGGGTAAGGAAGCAATAATTTGTTGTTAAGTCTTTACATAAATGACGGGTCAAGCAGAAGAACAACACCACCTCAGTTCTTCAATAGCAGAGTTGCCTGTTTAAAATTCATATCGTTCGAAACGACTGTATTCCCTTTTAAGTCTTCAGATGCTAATTGAGAAGCAACCGACCCCTGTGCCGCAGAGTATGCCACCAATCGGTATAATTAAACCGTGTTCGGTACAAAACTCATATGCGAACACTGATCAGGCAATGGCCGGTCTCTTCGCACAGTTTTTTCAAGACACGTATTCACCTAGCACTATTCCAGCTCAGCCTTACACTTATAATATCCAATCAGCCAACCTTATATTTTGCCCATCTTTAGATCAAAGTGGTGTGTTATCGGATCTTTTTAAGGTCAAGCCCGTGTATTCGCCAGGCCCAGATGGAGTACCAGGCTGTGTTCTGAAGAACTGCGCCGAGGCTCTGTGCACACCGCTCCTTAAACTCTTTAATCTATCGCTGGAGACTTCGAACGTTTCCCTAATATGGAAGAAATCTTACATTAAACCGCTGCATAGAAAAGAGAAAAATCTGACGCTGCAAATTATACAGGCATTTCTAAATTGTCAGCAGTTCCAAAGACTTTTAAAAAACTTGTCACTCCACATTTGCAACACATATGTAGTATTATCTTCGTGCCCAATAATATCTCCGTGCTAACATGACTTCATGAAGCGCCGCTCCACCACTTCCAACTTATTGGAGCTATCATCTTTTGTCACGTATGGGTTCCGGAATGGCTTACAATGGATTCCGGTTCACAAGTGCATCTCATCTCGTCGCGGGTGGCGAGTAAACTTTATCTTTGCCGCCCCGAATGCTCTACAACGGTGGCCGGTTTCGGCGGTGCTGGTTTTGAAACGGATGGAATATCTGTTAATGTGTGCGAGAAGTCCCGCCTTAGCACTTATTCAGTGGAAATTGAGGCTGTTGTAGCTTCACATATTACAGACTAACAGCTTAGCCATGACATAGATGCTTCGGGCGGGAAGAATCCTAGCAATATGGATCTAGCTGTCCCCAACTTCCACAAAACGCAGCGAGTGAACCTGCTGATTGGAGCCGGCTTATTCTTTGACCTGTTGTCGGCTGGTCAAATCCAGTTAGGTGTTTCTGGACGCTGTGAACTATCATGAGATGTGTCGTCGCTCGGTGCTAGGGAGGGCAACCCACGGAATAACCACTGCAATAATGTGACAGCTGCCCCTTTCAACATTGTTATTGAAGGCCCACCCTTCAATGGAGGGAGGATGTTGGGCCAAGCAGCCACCAAAAAATGCATGTAAAATAATTGTAATATGCTAAGCTGCAGCTGTTGTTATCAGTATGTGTTCGTCTCTGTTTTGTCTCCCAGATTCGCATGCGCTTTATTGTTATTTGTAGCGTATGCGCTTGGAGAGCTTTGGTTGAGCTTCTGCGCAAGCTCTTGGTTTAGCGTTTTGTTGCGATTTGGAGTTGATTGGAGCCGCATAGATAAGGGTTGACTCAGGAGATGATGCTGAGAAAGAATATATATACTTTATGGGGTTGGAGATATCTCCTTTACTGCGTTGCACACTTTAAAAAAAAAATTATAATACCGTCTGCAAGGATATAAAAAATAAAAAAAAATATATAAAATAATATAAAATACAAATTAAAAGTAACAATTTTTTGTAAAATATTATATAATGATTAATATAT
>JAJJHT010003242.1:850326-862137 GCA_021223865.1 Drosophila pandora | reverse complement strand
TAAAACAGCTTTGGCAATGTTATTTTATGCAAAAGAACCGTAATTTTGCACTCTTCATTACTAAATGACTCCTTGGCGCCCTTAAAAGTAGGCAACTGAAATCGAGGTGTTTACATTTTCAAATTTACAATTTGTAAATAAACACGTTTTTCTTTTTAAAATTATAGAAATATTAAGCTGTTGTACAAGCTGCGTAAGCTTATATACCCTTTGTAAAGTTTTATGGCCGATTAAATAAATTAAAAACAATTTTTTATTTATTTATTCATAAATGTTTTTATATAAGCGAAAATATTTAAAGATATAAAGTCTGGTGTAAGTTCTAACAACCTTGGCTGCTATTATTTTATTTTTTTAATTATGAAGCTTCTTTAATTGTAAAATATTTACAGTTAAAAACAAAATTAACATGTTTCAACGCCTAAATTATTTTATTTTTTAATTTAAACAAGGCGTTTTCAATCAGAAATTGAATTGAATTTTCATTGAAGGAAAAATAGAAGCTTTAGGAATAGAAGGACCTACAGTTAGTTGAAAATTTTGTAAACTGCCATAACAATTATTTTCAGGAATTTAAAATAAAATCAATTATTCCTTTAATGGTTTACTTTGGGTCCTGAAAAATGTGCAATTTATTGAAGGAAAATTCGGCGTTGAACTGTTTGTTGTTTGTTGTGGCGTTGTTGTTGCAGAGATGCCGGCAAGACCACGTGTACTTTACAGAATCCTCTCCGGCAGAGAAAGACCGGCCTGGAAGACCCGAAGTCCTATCCCCACACTGGCCAACGGGGGGATGTGCGTCAAGCTGTCGGGTAACTGTTAAGCTTCGGCTCTCTCTTGGAAGGCCGAGTGCGACTGGAAAACAGCATCTCTCGCGAGAGGATAACAGGAGACTAACAGGGTTGCCCCTCACTGTTAAACGGCAATCCTGCGATGCAATTGGTGCTTGGAGGGGTGTGGAACGTAAGCTTTCGCACAGTTTCGAACAGTTTAGGACAGTTTGACCTTAGACAATGTTACCGCACGCTCTAATCCTGGAATTTAACATTTGCCGGCTGCTTTAATAGGATTAAGACGGGCAAAAACAGAAAAATGGAACAAAAACAAAAAACAATAAAGCAAAGGCAATAGGGAAAGCCAAAAAAAAAAGGAAGTCAAAGTAAAAAAAGGAGTTGCAGCCGCAGTAAGGATTTCGAAGTTGAATATTAGATAGATACACAGAATCCCAATCAAACTCCGAATCTGGATAAGATTCTGAATAAGAATTTGAATATGAATAGAAATCGGAAAAGGGAATTGGATTTGGATTTGGAATTGGAATAAAGACTGAAGGACGATAATGGATGGCATTTTATTTTGTGGCCAAAAAGGACAGAAATTCATATTTTATAGATTTTTTTGTCGCAGATTTGTATTCATTCTGCATGATGTTCGTACATTTTCTGGCACACATTTTCTGGCTAATAAATTGCCATTAAAACTTGCCGCATTTTGATGGCCGCCACCGATGCCGAAGCCGCCATTACGCAATTTCTGGCCGAAAGCCAATGCGCCAAATGTGCTGATTAAAAGTACACTTGCCGCAAATAATTCGCACCGAATTCCTTTGAGGGCGTCAATCAGCGGATTGTCTCTCCCATCCCTCTGTCCTCTTATCCATTATCCTTTTTTTTTTGTTTTGTTGCATTCCGGCACAATTCGCAAATCGCAAATCGAATTGCCATCAATCGACACTTTTGCAAATGATATTTCCTTTTAAAGGCCGCCGCCGGAAAGCAGGCAACGTTTGTTGGTCAGAACCTGGCTCGAATACGAGACAAAACCGCACAGGATAAAATACTAAAAACCGAAAACAATAAAAACCGTTAGTGCTCAAAAAACAAAACCAAAACAAAAAAATAGAAAAACCAGATAAATATAAATAAAAAGGGGAAAAACATTTTTCAAACGTAAAATAGGAAACAAAATTGTAATGAATTGAAATAGTTTTGGTTGTTGGCCCAGTTGAAGAGTCAAAGTCAAAGCAAATAAATTGTGCAAATTGTGGTAACTTTCGCAACCAGGACCCACCCACACCAACACACCAACACACACACACACATACATATACTGCACTCTAGTGCGTATGCTTGTATTTGAGGCAACAATATGTATAATAATGCTAAATGCCGAAATGATTTCAAATGCAATTTCAATTGAATTCGCAAACAAGCTTTTCCGCACGGTCCTTCGCCTCCGCCTCTGCCTCTCTCCAGTCCCTCCCTCCACTGATCGGGCATTACGAAAAAGTTGTAGGCCATACAAATAACGGGAAAACCCTTCGTAACAGTCACAAAAATACATCCCCCCGTCCCCCCAGTCCCCTAGCCTTATAGGATGCCTATCAACGAGGCCGTCAATTCATGGCAAAATATTGCACAAATGCCAAAAGCGGGAGAGAGACAGAAATAAATGAAGGGAGCAGAAAAGGGAGTAGAAAAGGGAGTAGGGTGTAGGGTGTAGGGAGTAGGGAGTGGGAGTAGGGCGACTGCTGATGCAACTTCCACACAGAGACACGAAAAACTCGTTGCCCAACAAAGTTTTTCCCATTTTCATGCACATTCCTGCCCCCCCCTTTGGCTCTTGGTCCTCCCAGAACTCTGTTCTATTACCACCCCCCCTAAAGTACCCGCGCCCACATCAATTGACAGTCCAATTAACCGGGAATTACCCGAGAACTATGTATGTATGTATGTGGGTCCGTGGAAGTAATCCTTCTCGAGACCCACTCGAAAAGTAACTCGCCAAGGCCCTTGGATGTGTCATAATTACAGGAGAGCACCCATCTCTCTCTCTCGATCTTTCTCCTCTTTATTCTCTAGCTCTATTCGTATCTCTAGGCTCGAGGCCCCAACTGGCCGGGCTCTCTCCCCATAGCTTTTGTCCTGCTCTCGCTTCCGTTCGCCATACAATAATTGCAAAATGCAGCGCCGAAAGGCAGGCAACAACAATTTTTCCATTCCCGTAAACACAATTAAATCTGCCCAACCCCTTTTATAAACTGCATATAATATATATATATATTATATAAACATTGTACATGTATATTTGCACAAATTGAGTTCACTTTGTACATTTTTTAACGGGCCAATGAACCCCGTTCCAGCTACCAGGTCCAGCTCCATCTCCATCGCCAGCCCTTAAAGTCGCCATTTTGCCGCCTTTACACCCCGGTCATTATCAAAAATAGAAGCTCTGCTTTATATAGTCTACTTTTGGCCGGCAAATTTAATTAACTTTCACGGACAAAAATGATTAATGAATCTCCTCAAGCCGCTCCGCCCAACCGAATGCCAACGCCTGGAACTGAAACCGAAAATGTAACAAACTGGAAATTAATTTGTCCTTTTACTTCCGGCATTCAGTTGCCAACTTTAAACAATATAAATTATGATAATTCGCAGCAAGCATTTGCAATTTGTTTCAGCTACTGACAGAACGTAATTGTTTTGATTTGTTTGTTATATTTTGGACGTTTTTGGTGGGAGATTATTCAAATATGATTTCTTTTTAATATTGTTTTTATTTCAAGGGTTAAAATTCATAATTCATTTATTCAAATATTCATACCCCGCACTTTAAAAGGGTTATGTTTGCCTGAAAGTAGGCTATTTTTGGGGAAAAATAAAAACTATTCATACCCGGTACTTGGCTTAAAATGTTTCTAACATCTATGAGAATTATTATTATATTTTTTTGATTTTTGGATTTAAGTTTTAATAGCTTATGTTTAAAAAAAAGTTTGAAAACAAATAATTCCAAGATCTTAAGTTATATAGATTTTTTTAAATAATCCTCAAAAAATGTTAGTCCTAAGAATCTTACAAAAGAAGGATTAAAAGGAATGCTATCATTCCCTGCGAAAAATCCCAAAAAAAGTGAGAAACTTAAAGAACTACCAGCCCTGCTCCTGAACCCCGAAGATGTACAATTAATTTGATGAAATGTTTCTTACCTTTTCATTGTGAATTCTATTCTCTATTCAGTTGCCAGCCCACATATTACATCCGATGAGTGTGTGGGTATACCCCCTTTTAATTCGCCGCCAAAATAACAAAATACTGTAGGTAGTCAGGTGAAGGAGCAGGAGCAGGAGCTGGAGCTGGATGAGCTGGAGGATGCAGGACATAGGTAGGTTAGGGGATGGCCCGCTTTTGAGCCGACAGAATATTACAAAAATTCCTTTAAATTGCATTCCAGAGCCACAGCAGGCGGCAGCTGGCGGCTGGTAGCTGGTAGCTGAGAGAGAGAGTCCTATATATTTTTTTAAAGAGCCACTGAAAGCAGGCTCTGTGATAAGCTTTCAGGGCATAGCCAGGATTAGTTTCCCATTCATGATTATTCTTTTTTATTTTTCTCGTTCTTCTACTCGTTGCTCGTTTTTTCACCCTTTGGCTCTGGCTTACCTTGCTCTGACTGACAGACGGAGAGGGTTAAGGGTTTTCCCCCGCCTGCACCCTGCACTCTGCCCCCTGCACCCTGCATCCTGCATCCTGCACCCTCCATCCGTCACCCACATCCAACCCACCGCCCTGCGCTTGAGGTCTTCGTTATGAGCGTAATCTAGTCATCGTGCCTTCAAACTCGGCCATTGATGCAGTGACTCTTTGTGTCGTTCATTGCCAGGCACTCCCCCACACACAGCCCCCTGACGAGCCTCTGAGCCCCCCCATAGACCTCCTAAAATACTCTGGCAGATACCGCCTCTCGCCCACTTACCCAAGCGCCCGCAAAGTCGGGTCTATACACATGTAACCAAACTTGTTTCGGCGGATTTTTACACTAAAAATAAATACATATTAAATTTAGTAGGTTTTTTATATATTATACTTATTCTTTAAATTTATTTAACTAATGCTTAAGTATTTTTATCATTAATATAATTTATAACTTAATTACTTACTTATCACTTTATATATTTCAGCAACAATGGAACTACTTACATTTCTTTATAAATTAGCTATACTATTCTTGATTTAAAATCTTAAAATAAATATATAGAAACATAAGAAACATATATACATAATCTGATAGAATCGGGAGATATATAGATATAATTTATGTCTTAAAAATCCCAATAAAAACCGAGTTAACGCCAATTTAAGGACTCCATTTAATACAAGTTTGAATTGTGTTTAAAAATTAAATTATAATTTCTATAAAAATTGGCCTAAGAAAAATCCTAAAAAAATCTCAGTCACTGTAAGTTTGTATATTCCTGTTTAATATTAACTTTAAATAAAGGACCTTTAAACTTTCTTATTGAATGTCCTTAGAAACCAATCCTTGCTTTCGTTTAACAAACCCATTCAGGCTCATAATTCATTTAATAAAGTAGCAAAATAGTCGCAAATTGACTTCAAATGTTTGCAATCAACTCCAAATTCATCAATTATTACAGTTCGAGGGATTAGTTTGTGGAACGGACAAAAGGATATGTGGAAGACAAGGACACAGGCACAGAAAAAGGGGTGACACTCAAGGACACGGAGACTGAAGGTTTAATTGAATGGGAAAATGTATTCATAGCTTTCAGGACAAACAATTTAATTAAGACACAAAGCTGGAATAAGAGAATATAAAATAAATCAATTCGTCATCGGAGGAGTCTTTTTTTTTTGACTCTTTTTGACAGAAAAAGGATATAATATTGAAAACCATGTTGCAACACGTGTCAGCTGTCATTTCGAATAAAACACACATAGATTGATTGATTAAATGATTTGGGTTTGTATCTCGTCCTTTTTTTTGCCTGTGCAGTAAAAGTGGGCGTGGCTGGGGTGGGGGATAGGAGAAAGTGGAGAGGACAGGTGCATTTCCAAGTGCCAGATGACGTGGCCCGACATCGGCGTATCCTGGCAGCCTGGCTGAATGAATGATATACCAGTTGCCTTCGACAATGGATTCCGGCCACGCCCCTCTTTGTCCATACCGCCCAAACACACACACACACGCATAGAATGATTTGTCAACAAAGCAAAAAAGAAAAAAAAGAAAAACAACAAAAAATTGAGAACAGCAGGAACCGCAAAAAAACAAAAAAAAAAGAAATCATAAAAAAAGTCCGCCGGAAAGGTGGCAAGGAAGTGGCCATTGTAGAGTCCGTGCTTTTGTGGCCGGATTCGCAACGGACTCCGGCCCGGAGACCATTTGTCGCAGCGCCATCTAGCAGCGGACAAACGAAAACGGACAGACGGACAGACGGACAAAGCGGACAGCCGGACAAAGCGGACAGCCGGACAAAAACGGACAGACATGTGTCCTCGATGGCCATCGATGTCAGCCAGATGGCCTCCTGATTGCGATGGGCTCGCTCTCTCTCTTTTTACTTTCGTTACGGAAAGTAGAGCCGGGTACGGGTCCAGCACCGAGTCCGGATCCGGTTCCTGGTTGGGGGTACTGAGAGGTTTTGTCCTTCCCCTGGACTTTTTCGTCTGCCATTTGCCATTTGCCTTCGCATTCAAACTGATCACCGCTGACGTTGGCGTGACTTTTGTGACTCCGGGTGTGACCCCGGCGGAGATGCGATGATTGTCCGAAAAAGGGATTTTAGCCAGGCCTCATGGATGGTTCTGGTGGATGGCTGACCGGGGCGAGAGATTTATTTGGCCCCGGAACTGGGACTTTGTTGCATTTTGGCTGCTGCTACAGCGACTAAAGTCGAATCTAAAGCCAAAGTCCCCAGGATTTAAATGGACTTTTTCTTTTTTTTTGTTTTTTGTTGGCCGGAACTGGGGATTTTAAATTCTGCCAGATGGCAGGAGATTCCCTGGCGGGGAAGGGTTTTGTTTACTTTCAAATAAATCCAGATTTCGCCAATTAACTTTCGAGCATTTCGGTGACAATGCGGGCGGAAGCTGTGGAAATTCCAACAACACCAAAAAAAATATAGAAAAAAACTATATCAAGGATACTCTTTGCAGGATACTAGTTTTTTTTTCTCTCTTTTGTGAAAAGACATACAAACTCACTGAAAAGTAGTTTTCTCGATCTGGTTTTGGGTAATGGATGTTTATGGTTTTAAGGGAGATTTTGTTTCAAAAGATGCCTTTGTTTCGAGATACTTTTTAGTCGTGGTTTCCTATTTCTTAAGATTTATTTTTTTTTTTGTAAAAGGACGAAAAAGATATTGTCTATAAACATGGCTAAGAAAGTGCAGGAAACTCTATTATATTTTTAAATATTTAGAAGGGTTTTTAAAGCGTTTTAAATCTTTTATCATTCTTACTATTTACCAAGGTGATGAGCCACTATGAGTTCAAATACTAGTGACAAAATGTATTAACTTGGCATTGGTATTTTTTATTTAATATTTTTCTATAAGGGGAATGTTAAGAATCGTTTTAAATAAAACCATTTTAAAAGTTATTATTTAAAAAAGACTTAAAGTTATGTGATTACTTTCGTCCCTAAAACAGAAATTAAATATTTAAAGCGTAAAGAACTATGTTTTTTTTTTAAGTCAAATGATGAGTATATCCCTTAATATATTTTTCCAGAGTCTCTAAAAGTTTGAAATGAATTTCTAGGAACAGCCTTCCCGATCCCCCATCCTCCTCCAACGCCCACACTCATTTTAATATTTTTTCAGCCACAAATGCAACTAGAGGATAAACCTAGTTGGCCGAAATTGAAAACTTCATTTGGGAAAAGAATGAAGGAGAGAAAATGGGAAAGCCAAGCTGTTTCAAGAGAGGCCATAACTCCGAGTCCTTGCTGCCCAAACACCCAAAGGCAGGTATGTGTGAAGAGGAATCTCCTGCGGAAAGGCTTCCCTTTAATTCACAATTGTAATTCATCATCCAGATATGTAAATGACCCCAGTGGAGCGGAGATGCGATGATTGTTTAAAGGGGATTTTGGCCATGTGTGACTGGCCAGAAAGAGATTTATTTGGCCGCAACTGGGACTTCATATTTTTTGCCAGCCGACTGCCGGCATGCCGACTGGGGGGAGTTGGAAAATAAAAATGTATTTTTTCCACCGGAACACAGATTTCAGGCTACAAGGGCTTTGTTTACTCCCAAAAAATAAATCCGGATTTGATGAATAAAAAAAGAGAAATATTAGACCATGAATATAGCATTTATTTTATGTTCCCAAAACATTTTGTTTATAAATTCCTTCTCGACTGGACATATTCGGATAAAAAAATAAATGGAAAAATGCCTGAGGTATCTGATGTTCAACACTTTACGAATTTGCACATAACTTTTGGGTTTTGCAGGCCAGAGACTCAAGGAAAATGTCGGAATAGTTTCAAAGTTAATTTTCTCAAAGTTAGCACTTTGCCATCACAGGACCTGTCTCTACGTCCTGGCTATATGTTCGTCCTTAAATTGCCTTTTTCTTCTTCTCAGTTCAGTTTTTTCTCAGCCAGTTTGCTTTTTAACTTTGACAGAGAATATGTGGAGTTACAATCAAGCCTCCGGTAATCAATTGAAACTTTTATTATAATTCATAAGTAAATATATTTTTAATAAATCATATAAAAGGGGGCTTACATTCTTAGAAGATAATCTAGACAAGTACCAGGTATCTATATTCCTTTCTTTATATGAGGCCACTCATGCCTAAAAGTATGCAAAAAATATATGAACAGAAGAACATCAGGTATCTCACTGCAATTTGCAAATAAAAATCATAGAATATCCATATATCCATTTTGTATTATTTTTTTTTTGTATATACACAGTAGAGTTAAGCTCCAAAATCTCTGATCCATTTACTGAATTAAATATCACATATTCCTCATTAAAAAAAATATAAAAAGACTTAATATTTTCATTCGATCTCTTTCCATTTGAATTATTTTTCAACAAAAAATTGTCAGGTATTGACAGGAAATGTTGGTTTAATTTTTTCCCTGAAAAAGCAACAGCCTGTGGTGTGGATAGATAGTTTCTCCCACAAAATACCAGCTGAACTGCTGAAGTCCAAGTANTAAAAGTCCGATTCTTAAATAATAATCTAGACAAGTACCAGGTATCTATATTCCTTTCTTTAAATGAGGCTGTTCATGCCTAAAAGTATGCAACAAATATATGTACAGAAGAATATCAGGTATCTCATTGCAATTTGCAAATAAAAATACAATATCCATATATCCATTTTTTATTATTATTTTTTTTATATACACAGTAGAGTTAAGCTCCAAAATCTCTGATCCATTTACTGAATTAAATATCATATATTCCTCATTAAAAAACATATAAAAAGGATTCATATTTTCATTCGATCTCTTCCATTTTAATTATTATTCAACAAAAAAATGCAATACCTGTAAACAGAAAGGTATTGACAGGAAATGTTGGTTTAATTTTTTCCCTGAAAAAGCAACAGCCTGTGGTGTGGATAGATAGTTTCTCCCACAAAATACCAGCTGAACTGCTGAAGTCCAAGTATCGGGTATCTATAGCTCCTATAACCTTAGACAGACTAGACTACTTAAGAGCTAATTCCCAGCAGTTGGCAATAGTTTTCGGTTTAGTGGCAAAAGTCGGTGCACTTAGGCTCATTTTGCCGAAAGGACGATTAACTGGAAAGTGTTTCCTTAACCGGCAATTGCCTGGGTAACCGGAAAACAGTCTCGCCGAGCTCCCGTGGTCTTCGTGGGCGTGGATCGAGTGCGGTGTGCCAGGAGGTGGAGTGCAGTTAGTTGCCAGGACCTAAACAATTATCAAACTTTGCTCCAGGCTCTCGCTTTCCGCTCGCTTGGAGCTCCAGGACCCAGAGCCTGGGAGTCATGTTATCATTATATGTGTGTGGGTGTAGGTGTGTGTGGGTGTGTATCCTTTTAATCCCAAATAGCTGTAAAACGCAAACATATCCAGCCTGCTTACCGAAGAGCCACAGATACGTAAATAGAGTCAAGGGAATTGCTGGGGTTTTTAGGGTTTCAGGAGGGATTGAAGGACCGACCGACCGGATGGGACCGGGAGTTCTGTTCTGTTCGCTATCTTGAATGTGTCACTGAAACTACAAGTGCCACTGGCTTTTTAGCCTCTTTAACTGCAACATTAAGCTTAAATGGAGTAGCTGGAGTAGAAAACGGTCCTTAAAATGTAAACAAGCCAGTTGACGGCCAAATGGCACAAAAACTACACTCCAAAGTCAACTTTAATTTTGTGATGGGGACTGGGCCTCCCACTTCATACTCCCACTTTAATAATTGATTTAATTGGCTTTTAATGGAAAGAAGCAATGCTTTTACTTTAGAAAATGTTAGGGGAAATATAGAGTTAGATATAAAGATATATATATTACAGTCTCTGATCAAAAATCGATTCTCTCATGAAACTCCACCATAATTACATGACACTTATCCCGATAATCGGCTACTATTTATTATGCAGACAGCTCCTGTACAATTTAATTAGCTAACTGGTGAGACGGATAAACCACACATGATAATCCCTGAATGAAAATTTTAATTTATACCCACTAAGCAGTAGGAGCCACCACAATGGGCGGCCATCTAACACCCTGAAACTGAAACTTCAAAGTCGCTGGGCAAACTGGATGCTTTGTTCTCCGTTTTGCAATTAAGTCTTCTAATCAGTAATACGGGATGGGGGGTCTCAGGACTCAGTACCCAGTACCCAGGACTATGGACTATGGAGGACTAGAGCCTATGGAGAGCCAGGGCCTTCTGCAAACAGATAGAGAATGTGCTCGACGGCAGCCGTCATTTCCCATTTGTGCCTTTTTTATTTGCAAAATGGGGCGTGTGTGTAGGACGACATGTTTACTGTCATTTTCTACTTGTTTTATTTTATTTTTTTTATTTTTTTTTGTGTTTCATACCAGCACCCCCCCCTTTAGCGTTTTTATTTGCAAACAAGGCACTTCATTAGTTAAGCGACGGCACTCCTCTCAGCTATTTCCTTCTCCAACTTTTTGACATAAAAAATAAAAAAGGCCGGCTAAAGACTAGAAAAGTAAATACTCCGAGTACAACTAACATTTTAGTTAAATAGAATGTTCTGAAACTTTAATGTAGGTCTGCCAAATAGATACTAAGTAGTGGACTAGAGTAGTGCCTTGTTTTTAGGGGCTTCCATGGAGTTAGTTTTAAAATTACTAGAATAAAATAACTAGTCTCTCCCATAATTCCCGAAAATCCATCGATAAGCTGAAGAGCAGTATGTGTTTTGGGGTCCAGAGCCAAGTTATTAAAATCAACAGCAATAAATTAGCATATTTTATGTTTTGTATAAATACTAGTGGGCCACTTGGCCGCAAAATTGTGGCCGATCCGGAGGAATGTGTTGAGTTTCTGGACCAGAGCTCTGGATGTGCGTCCCTGGTGCCAAAAACTGCCCGAAAACTGATACTGAAGCCATAATACTGAAAATGCAAGAGCAAAGCAGGCGACAGAATGCTCCAAGCACATAAATCAGGACAAAGCAAAGACAAGAGAAACCCACTGCACCAGCAGTAGCAGTAGCAGCAGTAGAAACAGGAGCTCCCTTTACTTACCACCCACTTAACCAGCACCACCCCTAAAACCCCCAAGTCCCCGACAAGCCCATGGGCACCCACAAAATACAGTCGAACTTTCATGGATCCTGACATTGTTTTCAAACCGCACCAAAAGCGGAATAAAATATGGATAATCTTGAAGACTTTTTATTTCAAATTGAGTTTCAGGGGGTCTTGGTCTAGATATTATAAATATTTCAATTAAATTTCTATGACTATATGATACCAGGTACTTTTCTTAGACTTTTATATAAGATATTTTAAATATTTCTCAAAAAATAATATTAA
>JAJJHT010003242.1:837622-848923 GCA_021223865.1 Drosophila pandora | reverse complement strand
TTAATTTTTTTCTAAAATATTAATTATTATTATATTTATAATATATTATAATATATTATTATATTATTTTTATATTCTTATTTTCTTATTTTATATAAGAATAGTAGCCTCTTCCCACTCACTATGGCCTGTAGTTCGTCACCTACTTGAACTGCCATCTACAGTAGTTCAAGGTTCTAGGTTTGAAAAAATATAAATTTAATTCCAATAACTAAAAAAATGCACTTACTACTGTAAGAAGACTTCAAGTAATATTAAAGTCCTTTTTATCCTTCCCATCTCCCTTAAGAACTTCCCTAATTGCTTTCAAAAATAAACGCATTTAAATACAATTAAAAATTAATGACACTGTTAAGTTAAATGGCTTTTTTTTTCCTTCTTTTTTTGTCGCACAAATGTGTCAACACAAAATATTTAAAGAGATTGTTTACGCTTTTTTTTTATCCAAAAAAAGGAGGAAAAAAAAAAGGACTTAACACAACACTTGGCTGAACCCAGAAACCTGTGTCCTTTGCTCCACTTTTTTGTTCAGGTTTTTGTTTTTATTGACAATTAATTCAGCGGTCTACAGCTGAGTTTAACATTAATTTTTAATCTGTCAACTTTTCGTCATTGTTGTTGTTTGTTTTGTCCTTGTTTGCGAAGCAACAAAGGCAACAATAACAACAACAACAAGGACAACAACGACAAACAACAAACTGACAGCCCTCGTTCCAGAAAAATGTTTCTAGACTTTTCAGGACACAGCTGAGCTTAGTGTTTCCATATATATATATATGTTATAATATGGTATGGTATATAGTACATGTATGTGTCTCCGATATATATATTTTTTAGAAGGAGTGCCATATCACTGGCAGCGGTTTTTTTTGGCACTGAAAAAAAATCGATTTGATGAGCAATTTCCTGGCAGATGCCTTTTTTTCACTGTGTTCGATGGGGGAGCTGTGATGGAGCTACCCCCTTTCAAAATAAAAGGCGTAACACAAAACTTTGGCTGTCTATAAGCTNTCTGTCTGTCTTTTTTTTTTTTGGTTGCAGTTGCAGCAGAGACTTGAAGTGAAAAACTTAATCCAAGTCCAGTCGAGGTTGGTTTCTAGGGGGGGAATGAGGGTTTTTTGGTGGAAAACGACCTTCGGGGGGCTGTGCAGTTGCCAGTTGGTAGGCAGGACGCAGGACGCAGGACTCTTTCTGTGGCAGCAGGACCTCTTTCTGTCTTTCTGTCGCTGTTTGTGCTTTAATTATTCCAAAAATGCGCACTGACACGTAAAAATAATGCATACTTCAAGGCGCGCCAACGAAAACCGCACTAAGAGAGGTGGTTAGGGGGGGCTTGGGAGAGATGATGCGACAGAGTTGACAATGCCGAGGACAGAGGGGGGGCAGGGTGGCAGGGTGGTATATGTGGCAAGGAAAAGCCCGCAGAAGCAGCCATGGCAATGCATATAACATTTTAATTTCCTGCTTATTAGCTGGGCCACGCCCACAAAGGAGAGAGAGAGGGCCCAGCCCAAGCAAACTAAACCAGAACACACACAGTGACACACACACTCTAACACACACACACACATACTCCCTCACACTCATACTCACACACTCATAGAACCACAAGAATCACCCAAAAGCCACCCACTGGCAGTTACCCAACTAACGAACCCGCAGAAACACACACACTCTGAGCTACTCACACTCACACACTCTTATACTCACACACTCATACACTCACACACTCATACACTCGAAGAATAATACAATACAAACGACAACTTGGAGTGCACTCTGCGCAGGGATTAAAAATAGATTTGAAGAAAGCGCTTAAATGGAGCAAATATAAGCCGAGAAAGTGCAGCGGACGAGCCAGAAGACGAAAGCAAACACCGTGCCAAAGCAAAACCCATAAAAAATGACAAGAAAAAAAGGGAAAAAGAAATGGAAAAGACTAGAATGAAATCAGTGCCAAAACAGAAGCCGATAAGTAGAAGAACAACGAGCGAAGAACATCCACTTTGGTGTCGCCTTTCAAAATCAAACATTTTGACCTTAAGAGTCAGAGTCAATGCTTTCAGGGCAATGGCTGTCATAATTATTGAAACTATTGTTAAAATAAGAAATTAAGCTTTCAAGCTACCACTAGTAACTACTAACTAGTAGCTATTACTAACTATTTTTTGGGAGAACGAATATAAAAAGAAACATTCACATTTCTAGTTCGAAGTAAAGGCTTTTTGCATTTTAGCTAGCTAACTTATTCTCTTAACTTTTAGATTTTATTCATAAAATAAGATTTAAAATTTAAGGGAAATATTTCAAAATTAGATTAATACTTAGACTTTAATATTATACATTTTAATAAAATAAATTCCTTAAGAATACCTATTATAAACAGAGTTTCAAAAATAATACTTAAGATCCTAGTAAGATCCTAAACTCTATCAAATTTAACCAAATCCATTAAAAAATTATAGATTTTATGAATATATTTAACTATTTAAATATTAAATATCATAAAAAACTCTAAACTTAAATATAAAATATAAAAAACAAGCTCTATAGCAGAAATGCTTCAACTAGAATCCATAAACCAATAAAAGCCAGCCATAAATTGACGCGTTTCACCTGAGCCTTGGCCATTTTTTGTAGATTTTGTTGCCAAAACTGTCCTGTCTCGTTTTGGCCATAAACTTAAATACGTTTATGCAACATGGCTATCATACACACAACTCTCGTATAAATTTGGAAGTTTTTTTTTAAAGAAAACCAAAAAACACAAACTCATTCCTTAACTCGTTTATTTTTATCGCAAAAACTTTGATATTTTAAAGTTTTTGTTAGACCGAGCAAGAAACGAAAATAGACAAAATATCTTCATTAGTTTAAAATGCAAGTTTAGAATTTCAAAAGTTAAGAATTCATAAGCCAGAGCTGGTGAGCTCAGAAGCCCAGACAGCTTTAAGTGACAAATTAAAGACAAAAGGTTAATTTATCCGGCTGGGAAGCCTCCCGGATTTGCATACTCAAGTGCAAAGACTTTTCAGTTTATACTCAATTAAAGCATTATGAGGGACTTTAAAGTGCTCATGTCGGTGCTGAAGAGCTACGGGAGGGAGAGAGGAAGGACTCAGAGGACGGGTGGAAAGGGCGGACAGGGCGGTCGGAAAAGCTGAAATACGTGTAAAACAAAAGAAACTAGAAGATGCTTTTTTTGTGCCTCACAAGTATCTTTTCTTGTCCTTTATATTTGTTTTTTTTTTTCCTCCGAGAATGTCCGTTGACATGAAGAGTAGCAGGCTTTTGGCTCTAGTCTTGGGTTGGAAAAAAAAGGATAAAAACAAGGATACAATATGCGTAAATATGCATTCTTTTTGTGGCTTCAAGGCTCAACTTCTGGAACTTCTTAAAAAAAATGCATTTGGCTTACATGTCGTATGAGTAATATTTGGAGAAGAATCTGGCCAAAAAACTGGCATAAAAAAATGAAATATGCTTATGGAGGATTTGGATGACAGTTTTTAACAATTTAAGCACAAGGGCTTACAGGTCGTATGAGTAATAAAAGAAGATTTATTTTAATTATTATTCCTTTTGTAAAATCTCTAAAACTTCAATGACTTGCCAGTATTTAAATGGACTTACATGGCGTATGAGTAATTTATAGAAAGTTTCCATTACAAAATCAAAAAAAACAATAAAATAATAGTCAAAAATACTATCACTTGCTCCCAACTCTCGGAAAAACAAACTCTCATAACCATTTGGCCCACATGTCGTATGAGTCATATTTGAGGAGAATATTTGCGAATAAAATAAAATGCATTTCTCCCCTCGCCCGACAATACGAGAATAATTCTTATCTTTAATAAAGCCACACAGCTTGTGACTTTTTCCAAAAACAATTTATAGAAACAAGTTGAACTCGAAACAAAAACAATACAGTTTCTATATTTTTTTTTGTTATTTGTTGTGTTTGTTGTGTTTTTGTTTTGCGGGAAAGCATTTGACCTGGCGCACGTGTCGTATGAGTAATATTTACGAGTATCTGTGAACGAGTTGCACAAATAGACGGCAAGGAAATAACGGAACAGGACAGAACAGAAACCGAAACAGAAACTGAGAGAGAAAAGACAAAAAAAAACAGAAACAGAAACAGTGGCAGAAAAAGTAAATGAAACAAGAGAAGAGCAAATGCCGAGCAGGAAGAGGACATGAGGACAAGTGGAAAAGTGAAAAAAGGCGAAAGAGAGAGAGGTGGTGAAGTGGAGAGAGAGAGAGAGGTGAAGATGTGGAGAGGAAAAGTGGAGAATCCAGTAGCGAATCTACCCGGGTGACCCCGGCGACTACTCGTAACGGGACATGCGAAGATGCAGTGCCAAAGATACAAGCACACAGCCTGTCAGGGTTCCTCACTCACACTCTCGCACACATATACGGTTACAACACACACCGATACACACACACACACACACACAACAGATGCGAATGCTTGTGCCCACAATTGCGGTCAAATAAATAGCTCTGGAGGGGCTGCAACCGCAAAACAAATATTACATTTCACAGGGCACACATGGTCGCTTTAATTGTTTAATCGAATTTAATTCCGAGCTGGGAGAACCCATTAGCACACTCGTCGCCACAACAGTCAGGCACTTGAATATGCACACTAAAATTGCTATTTTTCATTTAAACTAATTAGGCATTAATTCTATTCATTTTTATTAAATTAAAAAAATTATTTCATAATGATTGGGTTGATTCTTCTATTTTTTTGGGGGAAGTGATGGATTTTCGTATATGGCCCGGATCCATAGCTATATCTCAGCCAATTCTGATCCGATTCTAAAACGGAATACCTTTAACGATTTGTGGATTAATTTCCCGTCATTCTGCATCAAAATCCTAGAAGAAAATTTTTTTTCGCAATTTTTCATATTTTTGTGGGTTTTCCCCTTCAAAATTCGGGATTTTCGTACTTGGCCCCTTCCCATAGCTATATCTCAGCCAATTCTGATCCGATTCTAAAACGGAATACCCCAAAAGATTTGTGGTTCGATTTCCAGCAATTCTGCATCAAAATCCTGGAAGAAAATATTTTTTCAAAATTTTTCATATTTTTGTAGGGGATCCCCTTCAAAATGCGGGATTTTCGTACTTGGCCCCTTCCCATAGATATATCTCAGCCAATTCTCACCCGATTCCAAAACGGAATACCTCAAAAGATTTGTGGTTCGATTTCCAGCAATTCTGCATCAAAATCCTGGAAGAAAATATTTTTTCAAAACTTTTCATATTTTTGTGGAGGATCCCCTTCAAAATGTGGGATTTTCGTACTTGGCCCCTTCCCATAGCTATATCTCAGCCAATTCAGATCCGATTCTAAAACGGAATACCCCAAAAGATTTGTGGATCGATTTCCAGCAATTCTGCATCAAAATCCTGGAAGAAAATATTTTTTCAAAACTTTTCATATTTTTGTGGAGGATCCCCTTCAAAATGTGGGATTTTCGTACTTGGCCCCTTCCCATAGCTATATCTCAGCCAATTCTCACCCGATTCCAAAACGGAATACCTCAAAAGATTTGTGGATCGATTTCCAACAATTCTGCATCAAAATCCTGGAAGAAAATATTTTTTCCCAAATTTTCATATTTTTGTAGGGGATCCCCTTCAAAATGTGGGATTTTCGTACTTGGCCCCTTTCCATAGCTATATCTCAGCCAATTCTCATCCGATTCTAAAACGGAATACCTCAAAAGATTTGTGGATCGATTTTCAACAATTCTGCATCAAAATCCTGGAAGAAAATATTTTTTCCCAAATTTTCATATTTTTGTGGGGGATCCCCTTCAAAATGTGGGATTTTCGTACTTGGCCCCTTCCCATAGCTATATCTCAGCCGATTCTCATCCGATTCTTAAACGGAATACCTCAAAAGATTTGTGAATCGATTTCCAGCAATTTTGCATCAAAATCCTGGAAGAAAATATTTTTTCAAAATTTTTCATATTTTTGTAGGGGATCAAAATGCGGGATTTTCGTACTTGGCCCCTTTCCATAGCTATATCTCAGCCAATTCTCATCCGAATCTTAAGAGGAATACCTTAAATGATTTTTGGATCGATTCCCCACCAATCTGCTGCAAAACTGGTGCGAAATTTTTTTTTTTAATTTTTCAAATTTTTTACTCCGAAACACGTCTCAGTAAACTAAAAAAAAGAATAAGCCACATTATCTCACTTTGTTGAAAAAACGTACCTTTTTGCCCGCGAGTGTAAGCAGATGCAGGCATGCCAGTGGGTGTGTGTGTGTGTGTGGGATGCGTTTTGTTTGTCATGAACGCGGTTGGCATTCCACCAGCCTACCTACCAGGCCGAGTTCCCCCTTGGCCCTTCGCCGCCCGCATTCGCGTCCATCCCGCATATCCTTGGCACTCGGGCCGCTCTTATCCTGCCGCCGCCACCACCACCGCTGGGCCCCCACCCACGTCCCGTGCTTCATCCTTCATTGCTCGTTTTCCTGTCATAGCCCACACATTTTTCATTACACACTCTGTCCCTTGCAGCAAGCGAATTTTTGGATGCGCCTCTCGCGCGTCTTGCCACGGCGGCTTGTACTTTGCCACACTCCCATACACTAGCACTTACACCCAGGACATGCACACATACACACACACACATACGCAGAAAGGACTCACATGCCCGCAAGTGCGGAGGACACACACATGTGTCCAAACAATATAAATCACGTGCACTCTCGCACACACACACACGCGTTCAGTGGCGCCGGCAATTTTAGGGACGAAGGGGAGGGTGGGGGGTTGCGCCAGGATAACAGGAAGCTGGATGAAATATCGATTTTAATATGAGCCAGCAAAATATACATATATATAGTATATATATATACATATTTCGGGAATTAAACTAAAACGTGACTGAAACACACACTCTCGTCCTGCCGCTACCGCTGCCGTTCGTCCTGTTCGTCCTCGTCCTCGTCGTCGTCGTTGTCCTGGTCCGGTCAGGAAAGCAGACGAGCAAACGCCCCATTATGTAAGCCATCGTAAAAACATTTTTTGCATCGACTACTGCAAAGTGTGCACAATTTGGTAAGGGACAGAGACTAGGCACAGGACCAGAGCCAGGACGAACACCAGGACGAGGACCAGGACACCAAGGACCAAGGACGAGGGAGAAAAACAAACAGGAGCGGGAGCAGGAGCAGGATCAGAGCAGAGCACAACACAGTTTAATGTCCTTTACGTATACTGCTGGCCTGCATTTTATGGTCATTAATACGGTTTGCATTTATTATTATAAGCCCAAGTTGAAAGTTTCATAAATTAAAATTCGTGACAGATTTCCAGCCATGTTTGCGGTTATGTTGTGTGTGTGTGTCTTTCCTTTTTCTCTCAGTGTATCAGAGTGTGTGTGTTTGTGTGTTTTTGTTGATAAATATTTGTTTGGACATGAAATTTTATATCCATTATAAATGGCTCTTAAAAGATGCCGAAACCTTTACACATTAGTTAGTGTTTTAAAATCAAAAGGTTCAGAAATATGTGAAAACATTTATTTTCATTCTGATTTGTGGCTTTTTAATTGAAGGCTTTTATTCAAGTATTTTAAATAAATAAGTTGGCAGTTTAAGGATAAAGGAAGGTGTTTTGGGTAGATTTTTAAACATTTATTAAAGCCAAGTAGCCATTTAAGTTTAAAGAATATATTTAAGACACTATTGCTTATAAAATTTAATTAAGATATTTTTTTTTGGGAATTCTAAGCTTTAAATTCCAATTGTTTTTCTTTCAACCTTAAGGGACAACAGGGCGTATGATTGATATTCAAAGAGTATATTTTTACTATTTTGGTAGTATTTATAAAAAACCTCTACAAATAACTAATATTGATAGAGAATCTATAACAGAATCATCCACAAAATAGATTTTAATTAAATATTTTAAATAAATCTAGAAAAGTTGTCCCTCTAGTCGTATACGTAATTTTTACAAAACCAGCCTTTTAAGTTATTTTTTTTTTGTCAACCATTCAAGTGGCATTCAAAACGACAAATACTCTTCAAGACTACTTCTCAAGAGCCTTTAAAAATGTAATACCATAATGATTGATATTTCAGCAAAAAAATGGCAGAAAAAAAAGAAAGAAACTCGAAACGAGAAGATCAAGTCTGCCGTTTGGTTTGCTGAAGTTGCAACTTATTCAGCGGTTGCACGTAATTTTTTTCTGCATTGCACCAGTGGCTTCCTTGCATCCTTGTTTCCTGGCTTTGTGGTGGCCACGCCCTTGGTGGGGAGAAAGGACTAACTGCCGGCTCGCCCCGTCCAGCATTGATAATTGGATTTACACGTGAATGATCACAATCTTGAAGCCTTTACTTTGGTCTATTGCCTTGTTCGGATGGCCAGGACATCCTCCATCCCCCATCCCCCCATCTGGCATCTATGGCATCTGTGGCATTGTGGGCAAATGGCAATGGCCGAAACGAAAAGGCCAAAATCAGAAACAGGGCCCAGAGCCCAGGAGCCACAGCCCCAAAAACCGAAGGCTGGTAACCGAAACCTGGAAACCGAAACCCGAGAACCGAAAAGCCCAGCCCCAAAACCAAGTAATTATGATCGTAAATTGATTAGGCCAGATAGGGGAGGAGGAAGGGGGGGCCTGTAAGGATGTAGGATGTAGGGGTGCTAAGCTGGCAAAGCACAGGACCAAGGACCATACACACACAACGGGGTTAATGGAATTAGTGTTACATAATCTCTGTTGTTCCACTTCCTGGCTTGCCAGCGACCCCGGATTTCGGATTTCAGATTCCGGGACTCTGGAAGCTTCTCAATGGCAATTTAGTGCCAGTGGCTTTAAAAATTGTATTTATAATTCTATTTGCTGCTATTGTTTCTACAATAAATGGCTTAATTAATATTCTTTATAGTTTAATATTTTTTAGTCTTTAATCTTTAAAGGCACGCCACTTTCTTGCAACCACTTGTTGCCAAGCGGAAGTGAAACAGTTTTCTGCAAATTGGATTTAAAATTTAAGGAATGGTTTTTAGTAACAATAATTTAAAGAATTTATTTCCATTAAAAAATCTATAATATAATAATACATTAAGGTGTTTCATTTATTTCTTTATCTTTATTATTTAAAAGTGATTTTCTTATTCCTTATTTTGGCACATTATATTTTATTCTTTTAAATTTTTTTAGTTAATGTTTTTCCACTAATTTCAATTAAATACAAAAATTTATGAATTCCATGATCTAGATACTCTTATTTTTCACTCTTTTTAAATAAACTCTAAAGCCACCTGTCCAACTGAATATTTTGCAGCCTTTTGAAAGGCATTTTAGGGCCTTAAAGTCATCATCTGGTTTATAAATATTTAATACTTTTTATATTTCTTTCCCAACATGCTGCAAATTGCAGTTTACCTAGAGTGGTTGATTATTTATTTACAACTAGGATTGGTGTCTGTTTTGATGGCAAAATAAATGTTTACAGGGCATTTGCAGACAGGACATTTAAAATAATAGAGCCAGGGACTAGTCAAGAGGACTAGGATAGTATTTTTATCATTAAATTCGTATTAAATTGAAATTGAATGCCGGCACCAAAGAGAAATCTCTATTTAAATAATTTTCCGGCTTAAAGGATGGGGGGGAAAAGCGAGGAGCAAGTTGGTGGAAATTGCGTGGAAAACGTGGAAATTCCAAAAATGGCCATAACCAGCACTCCTCCGTTTTGGACCCATCTTGAGGCCATTAAGTGGGCCGATAGCTAATGATAAAATAACTACTCAGCCGCTCTATAGTATTTCTGCTGGTGGAACGTGCCAGGCGTTTTTTATTGCCACGCCAGGAGCCACTTGCCACACATTGTGGAAGCCTCGAACTCCAACTTGCCTTCAAGTTTGTGGATGCAAGTCGGCTGGCATTATTATGTGCTCGCCGAGATTCAGGTGTTCGTCGGAACAGTTAGATAGAAGAGGCTAACGATGCAGTTTCAGATTGAAAATATATATATCTACAAGGTATGTATATGTATTTGGGGTGGACCCTGTTTTAATACAAACTCTAGATGTTAATACCCGGTACTACTCTCGGCATTTTCCTCATCTGTTGTTCTAGGACATGAAATTATTATTATTTTTTCTAAAAATAAAATTCAGATATTATAATATATCTAATAATATTTTTATAATTATATATTTTTACTTTTAAGCCTATTAAGAACCACCCTAATCCCAAAACACACATGAATAATTATTTGTGGAGCCAGGAAATCACAGGTTTTTTCACTATTTCAATATGTCACCAGCATTTATTTGTTTTTTACCTTTAAGGGCCGAAAAAATGCATTGTTTTTTGACCCAACTGGCACTCATTTGCTAAATAAATGTACAAACATATATGTATATGAAAAATACTTTCTGTTGTAATTGCGAATAAAAACCAATTCGAACAACATGGCCAGCAGTGTCACATGCACTTCCTATTATTCCAATCGGGGTTAAAATATAAAAAAAAATGTAATTTTCAATATATATTTACCTTTGACCCCCCATACCCAGATTTTGGGATTTATATTGTCACTTGTGATTGCATTTTTTATTTGCCATAAACAATCGTATTTGTTAAATTATTTGCTCTATTAAATAAACTTTAAAATTGTATTAAAATTAAAGGGATAGAAGGGGACTTGAAATAATGTGGATTTTACTTTTAATCCACTTCCATGATGCATTAGCTACCTTTAAATATACTTCAATTTAAACAAAAAGTATCTCAATTTCAGGAAACATATCCTGCACCTGATACTGAGAGGGCAGGACATCTTCGATTACCCAGAAAGAGCCGCAAAAAAGCGGCCACAAGACGCCCAAAACGTATGCAAATAAATGTAAGGTCAGATGGTAAAATAAATATGCATATATGCACATATGCATTTCCTCGGATAAGCATGACATATCATAGAAAACGTAACTGAATATAATGTGGCCAAAAAATAAACTGAAGCTCAAGAAATAGCAACACAGTGACGAAGGATAGTTAAGGACATACTGGCTACTTTCTGAATTTAATAAAAAGTTAATTATTTATCCTTAAGTTAATTGTTTTAAATACAATATTAAACTATTCAAAATGTTACAATTCAAATCTTAAAACTTAAATAAATATAAACTTAAAAGCAAACTTTCAGAATATAATATAATTTAGTGCCGAAAGAGCTAGATATTTTAATTGGATAAAAATTTGATTATTCATATAATTCTTTTTTTAGTTTTTATAGATT
>JAJJHT010003242.1:809101-821841 GCA_021223865.1 Drosophila pandora | reverse complement strand
CGAAGAAGTTTGAGGCGAAAGTCCGCCCGCCGCCCCCTGATAACGACCCACGTGTTGCACATGTCCCGTCTGCTCTTCGGTTCAATCTTTTTTACTTTTTATTTTTTCTTTACTTTTGGGTGAACTACAAAAAAGCACAAAAAAAAAACAAATCACTTTCCGCTTAGCTGCTGATTACATGGGCGTGTTTTCACAGTTGCTCTCTCATCTACTTCCTAGGGTTAATGTGTTAGGGTATACGATATATAGTATAGAAATATGCGATTCGAATCCGCTCCTGCTCGCCAGGAGCAGCCTCCTCCGCCGCCTTGCCTTAGGAGGTGGTGGCAAAGTACTCCTTGGACTTGGTGGGATCAGCGACCATGGTCTTCTGGCCGGGCTTCCAGTTGGCGGGGCACACCTCACCGTACTTATCGGTGTACTGGAAGGCCTGAACCAAACGGATAGTCTCCTCAACACTGCGTCCCACTGGCAGATCATTGACGGTGATCTGGCGGAGGTTCTGCTTGTCATCGATGATGAAGAGGCCACGGAATGGGATGCCAGTCTCCTCGTCCAGAACACCATAATCGCGGGCCACCTTCATCGATTTGTCGGCCAGGAGGGGGATGTCCATGCTGCCCAGACCGCCCTGCTTCCGGGGTGTGTTGATCCAGGCCAGGTGGGTGAACTGGCTGTCGGTGGAGCAGCCGATCACCTCGCAGTTGATCTTACGGAACTCGGCGGCGGCCTCCGAGAAGGCAATGATCTCCGTGGGGCAGACGAAGGTGAAGTCCAAGGGATAGAAGAACAGGACCAGGTACTTGCCCTTGTAGTCGCTCAGTTTGATGTCCTTGAAGACGCCATTGACGACGGCGGTGCCGGAGAATTCGGGAGCGGGCTTCTGTAGCTGGGGCATCTATTTGGAGGTAAATTATTATTTGTATATTAGTTTTTAATTATGATTTGTTTTAATTATAAAAACAAGTGCTTGTTTGCCTTGAAATATTTTCAAAAATAACAAAAACTAACAAGTTTTGGTGGCAATTTGTTGAAAAATATTGAAACTTTACAAGATAGCCTTTAAAAAATGTTGCAAAAGTCTAGAAAACTTAAGTTTTAAGCTTTATTTTAAAACAACTAACTACCCAACCTAATTAACCTTTGTTTTTTAATTTAAAATTTAATAATTTTTAAAGTTTTTATTCATGAATTAAAATTTAAGAAAGAGAAGCTTGAGAGGAACTTCTGATGTGGCAGAGGTTTGGAGATCTCAAGTCCAAGACCGATTTCCAGATATTTCCAAACTAACCTTGGCGATCGATCGCATTTCACAAGAACTTCATGAACGAAGACCCCCCCTTCTATGAACAAAATGGCTGCCGCGGCAGAAGAGGCATGTAATGTAAGAAGAAACCCGGAGAACAGAGACCATAGACCCGGAATAATCAATTAACCGAATTTCTTGAATTCCATTTCTCGATTTAACTTTTGGCACGTCGTTGTGCTAAATTTCGAAATTCAATTACAGAAATCAAGAAATTAGAAATATATTTCGGAATTTGTAAAAATATATTTCTTCTAATTTCTTTAGTTTTTTTTTGCCGGCTAGCGTTTAAAGGGGGGATTCTGTGTGAGAATATAAGAGAGAGTATGTGTGTGTGTGTGTGTGTGCGACGGACGTGCCAATAAAGCAAAAAAAAATAAGCGAAAAGCGAAAAAAAATAGGAAACTATGCTCGGTGCTCAGTAGAACTTGTGAAATAATCTGAGTTCCCCCTTGGGGTCGGGGGACCCAACGTCATTATCAGTACCATCATTATAAACCCGGACGAGAGACACACACCACATCGAAATTGCAACATTATTTAAGAAAATGAAATAAGAAAAAATATCTAAAAGAAAGTCCAATTGCCTTACGCTCTCCTTTAAAATCTCCCTCACTCTTCCCAGAATTTGCGAAATTTTCATCGCCAGAGACTCACTTTAGCTGTTGCCTGGGTTCTGTAGTTGAAGTAATTGATTTCCGGTATCGGCGTGGGTCGCTCGTTAGTCGCTGTGATTAGCTGAATTTAAGCACAACCTTTCGGCACGCGAATCAAAAACGAAATACTGCGAATAATAGGTGCTTTGGTCTGGAAACGCGAATTGAATTGTCGCAGTGTTACCAGCCTGGATACTGCTAAGCTTTCACCCGCGCACGTGAAAAATGCCACAGTGTGACCGCATATCGTCAAAAGCTAAAAAAGCTTTAACGCTGTTACGGTAGCCCTGGTGATTGGTATTTTAAATTTGGGCGGGTTTTTTGGATTTTTGATTGAAAAAGACAGTAATCGAAGAACTGAAATCGAAATAGATGTAAGATATAGTTCTTAATAACCAAGTAGGCTTTGCTAACAAATGGGATATATAAAGGGCTGTCCTGCGAACAGAATATTTAGTTAGTCCCTTGGCTTGGAAGGACTTCGGTTCCAACCGTCTTATTTCCTTGTTTCTTAATACTTTATTTTATTTATGTTAATATTTTTGTATCTTTTCTGTGACAATTGAATTTTTTATGTTTAAGAACATTTGCTTTGATCTCTTAATTCTTGAATTTTTTTATTTTATTATTTGTGTTTTCTATTTTTATGTAGTGGGCATAATGTGGCTACCGCTGCAGCTTTGCCCCTTTATTTTCCTGCTACACTTTAATATTAATTTTATCTTAATACCTTTCCTTTCTTTACTTTTATAATTTTTATCCGTCGCTATGACTATCGTTTGCAGAAGCTCTTGGCGGAAGTTCCTTAAACGCTTTCCCGTCGATCTGCAACAAAATGTTCCTTAAATTCTCAAAATAAAATTTTGGACCTATTTTCGGCCCAAAATCATGATGGTACCCCTTGGAAAAGTGCCTTCAACGGTTTCCCCCCATTTTTTTGTGAATATCTCAACCATTTCGAATCCGATCCGGAAAAGGGATACCATTTGTGAATCAGGGAACAAATCCCCGTCGATCTGCATCCAAATATTCCTAAAATTCTCAAAATAAAATTTTGGCCCCATTTTCGGCCCAAATTCATGATGGTACCCCTTGGAAAAGTGCCTTCAACGGTTTCCCCCCACTTTTTTGTGAATATCTCAACCATTTCGAACCCGATCCGGAAAAGGGACACCATTTGTGAATCGGGGAACTAATCCCCGTCGATCTGCATCAAAATATCCTTTAAACTCTCTAAATAAAATTTTGGACCAATTTTCGGCCCAAAATCATGATGGTACCCCTTGGAAAAGTGCCTTCAACGCTTTCCCCCCACTTTTTTGTGAATATCTCAACCATTTCGAATCCGATCCGGAAAAGGGATACCATTTGTGAATCGGGGAACTAATCCCCGTCGATCTGCATCAAAATATCCTTTAAACTCCCTAAATAAAATTTTGGCCCCATTTTCGGCCCAAAATCATGATGGTACCCCTTGGAAAAGTGCCTTCAACGGTTTCCCCCCATTTTTTTGTGAATATCTCAACCATTTCGAATCCGATCCGGAAAAGGGATACCATTTGTGAATCAGGGAACTAATCCCCGTCGATCTGCATTAAAGGATCCTAAAAATTCTCAAAATAAAATTTTGGTCCCATTTTCGGCCCAAAATCATGATGGTACCCCTTGGAAAAGTGCCTTCAACGCTTTCCCCCCACTTTTTTGTGAATATCTCAACCATTTCGGATCCGATTCGGAAAAGGATTACCATTTGTGAATCAGGGAACTAATCCCCGTCGATCTGCATCAAAATATTCCTAAAATTCTCAAAATAAAATTTTCGCCCCATTTTCGGCCCAAAATCATGATGGTACCCCTTGGAAAAGTGCCTTCAACGCTTTCCCCCCACTTTTTTGTGAATATCTCAACCATTTCGGATCCGATCCGGAAAAGGGATACCATTTGTGAATCAGGGAACTAATCCCCGTCGATCTGCATTAAAGGATCCTAAAAATTCTCAAAATAAAATTTTCGCCCCATTTTCGGCCCCATTTTTTGATCCCCTACAAAAATATGAAAAATTGCGAAAAAAAATTTTCTTCCAGGATTCTGATGCAGAGTTGCTGGAAATCGATCCACAAATCCTTTAAGGTATTCCGTTTTGGAATCGGATGAAAATTGGCTGAAATATAGCTGTAGGAAGAGGCCAAGTACAGAAGCTCAAATACTTTTATTTGAAATTTTTTATTTGTAAAAAATTTGTATTTTTATATTAAGAAAATAAAATAAAGCAGAAAATTCAAATAAGCGGTTGAGATAACGCTGATTCCGAATGTTCAAAATAAGAAAGGACCTTGGTTGGAGTGGGTGTAGTTGTCCAGCTGGTTTCCTTCCACAAAATAAAAGATCTCCGTAGCAAAGATGGTAGAAATGAAAACTGCGGAAATACCTGAAAAACTGATAGTCTTGTTAGTTATAAGTGTTTTTTCCCCAAGGGATTTTAACTTACCAAATAAGTCAAGAAGTCAAGAAGAGTTTCTGCAAACGATAGTCAACATAGCTATGGATAATAATTCTAAAAGTAGAAAAGCATCGAAATAAAAGTCACATGGTAACAAATAAATTTAAAAAAAAATAAAATAGGTAACAAAAAAGAAATCAGAAATCATGTCCATGGACAAATAATAAAATAAAATTGCAATAAAATAAAAAGAATATATAAAAAAGAAGGAAATAAGAGCCAAAGGCACTGAACTGGAGAGTATTGGAGGAAATTAAATTAGAAATCCAGCTTGGAAAGAGGTTTGACGGCGTAATAACTCTAGCCAAGAGCTTCTGCAAACGATAGTCATAGCGATTGTACAAAATTAAGAAATTAAAAAGGCTGTAAATTATTAAAAAAAAAATAATTAAAATGAAAATATAAAAATGGAAATAAGAGTGGCTCCAAGCCAAGGAACTAACTGAATATTTGCTTGGAAGGACTGCCCTTTTTATAGCCTTGACTTTTGTGAGCAAGGCCTACTGTTGTTAGTTAGAGTTTTAACCTCAGATTCAAAAAAAGGCATGGTCACATTAGAACTTTTGGCAAAAAATCGATAAATCGATTAATCGTATTTTGACCATGATTATAGGGAAGGAAGTCCTGAATTAGGGATGCTATTTCGTCATATTATCGATAAAGAAATAGATATAATAAAAGCTAAAATAACTTGGCTAATACTTTCCGATAGATTATAACTTCTAATACTAATATTTTCAATCAAAATCTGTCACTAAAAAGTATTTTAAAATATTCAATTTTTAATTATTTCCACCTTATATCATATTTTTGGTTTATAACCCACCCATAGTAACCTAAAATTAACTTCAAGGCTTTCCAAAATCAGCTCTACCCTTGTATTTGTATCCTCACTTGTTTCCAGTAACTATAATTTCAAAAAATCGTTTTCCAAACAATATTGAAAAGCAAAAAGGATTGTATTTATGGTTTAAATGAATTTAATAGTGCACAATTAGTAGTATTTAGTAGGTAGTCGCATAAACATAATATTAATGGCTTAGCCTAGGCTATTGTTGCGTATTGATGGGCTTCCTTAGTTACACTTCGAGGGATATCATAGTTAGGACAATCGCTCAGCTGGCGGGTAGTTCTCGATAGAGGTGATCAAGTATTTGTTTTTTGGATAAATAAATTACACTTCAGAACAGCAGCAGTAGCAGTATATCAGCATCAGCTTCAGCACAATGTACATACTCTAAGACATATATGTATATAGTGTGGGGTGTTTTCAGTCTTTGATTTTAAACTTAATGGGTTAAAAGTGTACGCAGACAAACGAGTTCAAGGCGAGTTTACAGGGTTAAGGGATAAAAAAAAAATAAAAAAAAAGTGAAAAACTATCATCTAACTTAGTCTAAAATTGGGGTTAATCGATTCGGGTTATGGAAGTGTCTTTTTTTTCTTTTTTTTTTTTAATTTTTTTTGGGGCCCAGCCCCAGAAAAACCCATTTTAGGGTTTATCATCGTCGTCGTCGATGTCGTTATCCCTTTTTGGATCGCCCCCTTGATCCTGGAGGGCGTGGGCGGGTCGTCCAGAGTCCATCGTGGCCAGTAGTTCGACGAATATATCGATGAGATTGTTGATCCCGATGAGATAGCCATCCTCGTGGTTGCCCACCTTCCAGGCCGAGTAGTGATCGATCCGGAGCTGGGGAGGCAGCTCCACCGTCTTGGCGAAGTCGATCAGCCAGATGCTGGCGTGGGTCTGGTCGTGGACGAATAGCAGGGAGCTCCCGATCACCTCGTGCGTCTGGAAGAACTCTGAGACGGCCAGGGTGGCCCGGATGGCTCTCAAGCGCTGGATATACCGGGGCTGTAGTCAAATAAGTATATTAGTAGAGGTACTAATTTTAGTTTATTTTTTTTTTTTGTTACCAGAATGTGAGGATGACCGCTGAGGAACTCGACGAAGGCCAGCTTGATTTGTTCGCGTGACTTGGTCGTCTTGAAATCTTTGGAACTAGTGCCGTCGCTCTTCTTGATGCCCTGTCGAGTTAGATTAATATAAATTAGTTGATTTATTGATTTAAATTAATGTAGAATAAGAAGGCCTTAGTCTTTAGGAGGTATTTTTGGGATGTAGTTGTCTTCTAGCTTCTTGTAGGTCTTGGTTGCTTAAGAGTTCTTCGCTAAGGGCATTATTTTTGAAGGAATAAGAGGATCAAGTCGGGGATCAGTTAGTGGACAATATGGTGGACAATAGAGAGGACAACTATGGAAACTATGAACCAACTAGAGAAGAAATCAGAAGACCTAGAAGACAAGTTAATAGACTGTCTATGAAGCGAACAAGGGGACACTTATAGTACCTCTTAAAATAAATCCTATCATAATACCTAAAATAATTATTAAACCAAAGGATGAGACACTCACCTCAATTCGAAAACCCAAGGTGGCTGTGCTGGAAATGGTCTCCCGCCAGACCATATACCGTGGCTTGGTCACCGCCTTGGCGGCATGCTCCTCGGCTGTGGGGGCATTGGCGTCGATCTGGATCATCTTATCGTACATGTCCTTGCGCAGCTTGGGCTTCTCCTTGGCCTTGGACAGCTCCTCCTCCAGATAAGTGCGAACACCCACCTTGCAGTCCATCACACACGGCTGGACATAGTCGCTCAACAGATCCTGTAGTTGCAGATACACTGGAGGAATTTCAAGGATTAAAAGAGGTCTAGTCTAGTAAGGAACACTCTATCACTCACATTCACCATCCTCGCTTGTGACCTGACCCTTGTAGACAGGGACATAGGGTCGCAGGAGGTCCTGCATGAGGATCTGGAAGCATTCCTCTTCCTTGGGGCAGAGCTTCTTGAGAACGGTGCCCGGCTCGGGGCCCGCCTTGAAGTTCCCCTGATGTCCTGCCAGCTGGACCCATGGATACCGCTGCTTCTTGTACGTCTGGAAGAAGGGTGTCCACTGTACAATATTCCGGATCTTCCGCCAGCCGGAGCTCTGAAAGGATCAACGTTGAGAGAGATATTAGTATAAGTTTATAAACAGAAGATCTCCTATAATTGAAAACATCTGACTATTCAATTATCTTCATACGATTTGCGTAAATATCACAATTTGTTTGCCTGTTTTTGGGTTTTTGTTTATTTTTGGCTAAATTAGTATAAACAATATTAGGCATCTTTCCGCTAAATTGTTTATAATTACTCCCTGAATTTCCCCTCCAATTTATTTTACATTCTAAAATTCAGTGGAAACTAGAACCAGGTGCCAGTCAATGGAATATTTTCATTTATTAACTAAGTGTTTATAATTAAACGAAAAATAATATAATTATGTGGAAAAAATAAAGAGACTTTCTGGCATTATTGCAGCTGGTAGTCTCATTATTTTTAACCCGATTTCTTGGCCCATTTGGGAATCAGCACACGTTTCTGTTATCCAGCTGATAAATCGGGTTAATAAAGACTGGCTTGTAATAATTTACATTTCATTTAACTGATATTAATCTTAAAATACATGGTTTTCAGGCTAAAGTATTTATTAATTTAAGTTTTAGAGACTTGTTTAAAGGAGAATTATTTAAGGGAAGGTTTAGGAAGCTATTTTAAAAGATTTTTGAAGATTACATAGGTCTTGAAATATTTCTTATTATATCCGAGTTTCTAAATAAAATAAATATTTAAAATTCTTATTATATCCGAGTTTCTAAATAAAATAAATATTTAAAAAATGTATTTCAATAAAAATTAACCATAGAAACTAAGAAAATTATTTTCAAAATTAAGTATCTGGGATTTCTTAAAGGATTCTGAACTTTATAAAGGGGATTACGAACTAATTAGGCTTTGAAAAGTGCTATAAAAATTCAAAAAATACTTGATTTATATTTAAAATAACTATTATATTTAGTTACTATCCTTAATTTTTATTCTCACTATTTTTAAAGCTATAGAACCTTAATAAAATAATAAAAAAATAAAAATACTCTCCAAGAACCTGGTAACCCCCTTCATCCTACCTTCTTGTGACCCGATCCGCCGGCTGCTGTTGAACCCGAAGAGCCCGCGCCCGCGGCGGAGCCGGCCGCCGAAGTGGACACATCCGAGTCCCACTCGGAGCTGAGATCGTCGCTGCTGGCATAGCCATAGTCCCGGGGCATGGGCACCTCCAGCAAGGACTTGGAGTACTGGATATACCCGGGACAGAGACTCTGGCCCAGCGGCGAGTGGGATCTGCGGGGACCCGGGCCCGGAGAGGTGGGCGAGCCAAGTGGCACGGAGTACTGATGGGACAGTTTCCGGCCCAGACTCAGCCGGAGGCCGCCGTTCTGGAGATGAGTACCGGCCACATGATCCCCGGAATTGGCCGTTATGCTGATGGTGGGCATCGATAGCTTCTTCTCGGCCCGCTGCCGGATGCCGTGGGCCTGGGCGAAGGCCAGACTGCACTTCCGAGTCTGCATATTGTTTCCGGATAGCTTTCGTCGAAATATCTTCTTGGGATTGCCGGCAGCAGCTCCGGCTCCCCCCACCTCCGTGGGGGCCTTCTCCGTCTCGCTGGAGTCTGTTGGGGTTTTGGGCTTTCCGCCGGAGTCACTGTCCTCGTCCGCCTCCTCGCCATCGGCTGCTTCTCCGTTCCCATCCAGGTCATCCTCCTCCACCACTTCATCCTCATCCTCATCCTCGTCATCATCATCGAACTTGAGCTTGGAGATCTCCTCCGGCGGCACATCCGGAAAGTGGAGCAACTTCACGGTGACCTTCTTGCCGGCCTCGTTGTAGTACACCTCCTTGGCACTCATCCTGTCAAAGTCCTCGTAGATCCGGACCTGGGGCGACGGTGGCGGTGTGGGCGGAGTGATCCCGGAGAGACCCTTACCGCCACGTAGATTTCCGGTTATCAGTGATCCGGGACGTGGCTTGGGGCTAGCCGGCTTCGGTGGCTGCTTCTGGCTGGGTGTCTGGTTGGGATTTGGATTCGGATTTGGATTGGGATTCAGGGCGCACACGGACATCTTACATGGAATCAGGCCCTCGGCACTCGGTTAAGTGCATCGGAGTACTGGAATCGAACTGAGGCGACTGCAACTGCAACTGCAACCAGGAATCATATAGATAGAGATGGAGCATACCACCAGCGAAAGAGATGGCAATAATATACAAGAGAGAGAGAGAGATATGTTGCATTTGCGAACTCGTTCGCGCCTAAAAACGCCTTTCTTCCTCCGTCCCAGCCGGCTATCGGATCTGTCGATCATAACGGGTGATTGAGGAGTGCAACAGGGTCTATCAACTACACCAATACCCTACCTTTTTAAAGGAATATTTTATAATAGTATTTACAAAAATTATGTCCCAGAAACAGGGTCTAGAATGGGGTCTAGGGTCTATAATTTCTACAGAAACCCTTCTATTTAAGAGGAATACTTAAGTAAAAGTTACTCTCTTTGAACCTCTCTAATACCCTACTATTTTAGGGGGAAATAACCAAGTAATGTCTACCCTTTAGACTCAAAATATTTCCTATTTTCCTCAAAAAGAGCTAACATCTATTTGCCAACTTGATTTCTAGGCTTTTAAGTAATTGGTTTAATAATAGCCATGGGCCTAGGGTTTTCGCACACTAATGTTAAGCTTTTGTTAGCTGCTCTCTAAAAAAAACTATTGTTTGCCAAGATTTTTATAAGCCAAGTGGCCATATTGGTTTTAACAAGAGACTGTGAAAAGTAGACCAAAAATAGATAATAAAATTTTAAGAAAAATTAGACTTTTCTTAGTATTTTTAGCTCTACTGTGATAGTGATATTAAACTACAAAAAAATGTGTTAAAAAATTAAATAAAAACAGAGTTGATACCTTAGGCCTATTTTTAAAGTCAAGGTCAAAAAAATTATAATTATTTTTATTGAAAAAAATATTGAAAAATATTTAATGACCACCCTAAGGTATAAAAAATTCGCTACTAATTAGTTAATGGCCTTTGGCATCTTTTGGTTTTGTGGATTTTGTTGTTGTTGCATTGTTGTAAGGCGCACACATCAATCAAAATTGATTAAATTTAATACAAACATATGTAAGTATATGTATGTGGCATGTAAGAGACGAAAAACAAGAGACCAGGCCAATGGACAGACTAAGTAGGAGGCATTGTCGGAGCGTGTTGGCATCTTGGCAGCTCCATCTGCGGCATCCAAAGTGGCAAGTCGAGCCAACAGCCAAGCCAACAATTGGCAACAACTATCTGGCCAAGTAGCAACCACAGGCCAACAACAACAAAGCCAACAACAGAAACCGCCCAGAGTCGGGCAAGGCAATCCAATCCAATCCGAGCCGAGTCGAGCCGAAAAGCACATTATGATAATAATGGAAATGCCAGCGACAGTGCCCGATCGGCTATCCAGTTACGCCACTGCACAAAGCCACCAAAAACAACAATAATATATACTAGAAGACTATATATACCTAACAACGATCGTATATATATATATATATAGAGAGAGAGACATATACATATATATAAAATGAAATTTCTTTATAACATTTGACGTCATTTGCAAATGTTGACGGCGTTGTCGCGAGGCGATAACGAAGCAACACCAACAACTATACCAACAACTACAACAACTAAAACAACAATTATAAAAACTACAACAAAAAAATCTACAAAAAAAACTACAACAATAGCTAGTTTTTTTTTTAAACAAATGATCATGGAATTTTGAAATTCTAGATCATCCTAATGAGATCGCCAATCTCTGAATTTTTTGGGGAACCACAAATATTTTAATTCAAAAATCAGCCTCCACTAATTTACAAAACACACAAAATTAGAATAATCAAATCTTAATTAAGATCATAGAATAATCAATCAGACAAAGCCATAAATTCATTTTTGAAAGCCTTGAAGTTTTTTAAATTGATTTAAGGTTTTAGATTAAAAGGTTTTAGGTTTCTTTTTTAAGAATAATTTAAAAAACCATTAAGACTATCAGTTATACTAATTTAAGTACTAATGGGTATTATTTCTAGTATTCCAAAAGATCTTTAAAACCACTCCAAGTAGTACTAATAGTCACTATGTCAAGTTCAAGTCAAAAGGGTTTAAGAGCCAAGTCGAGGACTTCAAGTACTCTCCCATCTTGAAGGCGATAAAAGTCCAGATTATAGTTAAAAATACAGCTGACAGGGTCTGACAGGTGATTTTATAATTCTGAGAAGCCATAATAGCCATTTTCTATATTTTATATCCTATTCTATCGATTTGGGGGTTAGACAGGGCGTATACTTGATATGGCTGACCTATTTGGACGTACTAGGCGTATACTTGATATCGGGGAGCCCTTATGGGATCTCATTGTATGTAGAATTGTTATTGGCGACTCAAATGGATAAAATACTGATCATATACCTGATACTGGTGAGCCAAGAAGGTCATACTAGGCGTATACTTGATTTCTATGACGCAAATAGGTCATACATGGCGTATACTTTATATAGTTGGGACTTTTAAGGTCCATCCTAAGCCTAAACTTGGTATAGGTCTTGACATAAGGGCCACCACTGCGTATACTTGATATCGGTGACCTACAAGAGACCTGCCTTCCAGAGAACAAAAAAAATCAAGTATACGCCATGTGTGACCCAAAAAACAATAAATAATGGAATACCATGCGTTTTCTCCTATTCAATTAATTATATTTATTTCATTTCTGCTTTTAATTAAATTGTCTATTGGTTCTCATTGTTTCTTTCAGAATTTATTGCCTTTTCGAAGCTCTATTCTTTTTATATTTTTCTCAATTGTGGAGAGGGCTTGGTGGCTGGCTTCGGATCCATCCTTAAATACTAATTTTCTGTTCGTTATCTAATAAAAACAATTGTACAATCTTCGATGTCGTCAACACCACCAACAAAAACAACAAAAAGGCAACAAAAATTTAAGAAAAAAATAAAAAATAAACGCCAACGTCGACGATAACGAGTCGATATATCGCGGTATGTACTGTGCATATAGATACATCAGATCGTGTGTATATATAGTGTGTTTTTGGGTGTGTGACGGGGTGGGTGGGGTACCAATTGCTGGCTTGCACTCGACACCCCCACTTGGACACCACTGTCCCTCCTCTATAATCTTGGCCTTACACGGAGAAAAAATTCAAGCCTAATAAAGTTTATTTTAAAAAAAATATTTAGTTTTAAAAAAAGTAATAACATTAAATTAAAGAAAAGAAATTATTTATTAAAGTTGCTATAAGTAATATTTTTAAGATAAATTATGA
>JAJJHT010003242.1:756933-773291 GCA_021223865.1 Drosophila pandora | reverse complement strand
ATGGCTTCAAAAATAAATTTTTTGAATAAAACTCTAAGTAATTTTCTATTTAGAATTTTTTTTAACATTTTTCCATATTTTTTATATATATTTTTTAGACAAAAACCTCTCAAAACCCCCACTTTTAACCCTGAACTTGATTTATTTATTTTCCCAATTTCAGTTGGCCTTGAAATAAACTCGAAAAATCAGTGTTTGATCAAATGGATTTTGATTTTATGGCGCACTTTACTTTATTTTACAGGTAACTATTTTTTTCTATTTTTTTTTTTTATCTATATAACTGGTTTATGTCGATGACTTCATTTATGACAGGCCGATTGGATGGGAGATACGAGAGTTAGTGTACAAATAGAGGGCTTTACTGAACCGAAACGCACTATAAGCGATCTACGAATAGGCAGAACAAAAGGGAGAAAACAAGCGACAAAGAGAAGGCTCCAAGATCATAGAATCATAAGATACTTTTGTATCTTTTATGAAAAATATTAAAGAAAAATATGAAAACAAATTTAAAAAACAATAAAAAAAATAAAAGAATAGGAAGTTAAAACCCAAAATCGAACTAAACAAATCACTAGCACTCTATATATTAGCCCACACCACCTCCCAACCACCCACTGCCTCCCACTACCACCTACTATCTGTTTACATTTCAAATACACTTCATAAAAAAAATGAAAAAAAAATTGTAGTTTTTTTTTTTTGCCCCCTTTGTAGTAGTCGAACATGTGAAGATTACGTCATGTGCCGAAATTGATATGCGAATGAAAGAGCAAAAAGAACAACAACAAAACAACAACAACAACAAATAACAAGTACAACTGTCTACAACTGGAACAAGAACAAGACTTACAAGCTCACAAAAAAAAGAAAACAAGTTTTCAACAAACATACAAAAAAAAGATACATTTCCAAAGTATCTTTAAGATTCAAACATGAAGCTCTGGGTCGCCGGATAGAAGTATCTCAAACACCAGCTTCCATCTCATGCCCATAAACGCGGATTCGGATTCAAGTGCCCAGCAAATTGGACAACTTAAAAAACAACTTAAAAAACATGAGAAATTAAATGCGAACAAAAAACTACAAAAAACAACAAAAAATTACAAAGATCAGGAGTTGGGAGGCAAATGGGGCCTGGGGGGCGGGGGAGCTACATGAACTGTAAATGGGAAACTGAAGTAGACGACGAAGATACAAAACACGAAGAAGAAGAGGAAAATAACAAGAAGCAGCAGCATCAGCTGCGATGAGCGCATCACATTTGCCGCCAACGCTCCAAGAGCAGTGCTGGCAGTCTAGCTGTTTTCCCGCTAAACTTCAAGCAGGTGTAATTGAGTTTTAAAAAAATGGAGCTTTTTAGCTTTACAATATAGGGTTTAAAAATTTATACGTTTTAAGTTGAATTATTTTTTAATATATTTTTAACTTTTATTTTATTATTTTTAATTATTTTTTATTTAAAAAAATTTGTATTGCACTTGATTTTTTAGCTACAACCTGCTAACATTTATGAGAGATCAGCTGGAGCTAACTTGGCATCACTGATGGTAGTTGGGATATGACGCCGGCAGCGCGGCGGCTTTTCAATTAGTTTTGGTTTTTGTTTTTGGGGCACACACGCGAGCAAGAAGAAGCAGCAGCAGTAGCAGCAGGAGGAGAAGGGCCTCAAGGGGGCAGTGAGTGAGTGAGTGCGACCGAGATGGCCATATTGAGAGTGAAAATTAATTTAACAAATTATGCGACCAGAAGCCCCACCCGCAAAAAAATAAATAGAAAAAAAATTGGAAAAAGAAAATCATTTTTCGCGATTCTGCACTTGAAAAATGGAAAAAAAAAACATAAACACACACACACACATACCAACACTAATAAAAACAAACACGCACAGGCACTTGCAGGTAAATCAAAAGGGGGAAAGGGAGGGTGTGGAGGGGGAAAGAGGAGAACTGCAGCAATACGGCAAGTTTGTTTGTTTTGTTGTTGAAGGAATTTCATTCGATTTTATAATTTCAACACGTAGCCATATATATACTATAATATATTGTATAATGTGTGTATATATATATAGTATAAATAACAGCGACTAAGGCTAATTTATGTACAAACAAGGCGCTATTTTAACACACACATACACTTATACACATACACTACCACATTTATTTTAATTGCGTTCAGTGGGGTAGCTTAAAGTGGCCAAAAAGGGGGCTAAGTGGGCGGGGGGAGGGAGAGATCCATCCACGGGTGCGGTGGCTCATCTACCGCTCTCTTCTCTCCCTAGCCTCTTTCCCTCTTTCTGTTTTAGTGTATATGTGTGTGTCTGTATGTGTGTGTATTATTTTTTGCGATGAACTCACTCACTGCGCGCATCCCATGGAGCAACTAAAACAACAACAATTACAAGAGTACTACTAGCACTAGTGTCTGTGTGTGTGTGTGTGTCTGTGAACCAAATAGCCCGAATTACTTTCACATTGTTCAATTTTTGTGCCATTTTTTATACCATTTTACCGTAGTTTGCTATTTAATTCAAGCGTTTTTTTTTTTCCGCCCCCCGCCCACCACCACCACCACACCAACCACTTGCACTTGCGTGTGCCTCTCTCGCCTCGCCTGGCCTCTCCCACCCCTACCTTCTCTTTCACACCCACACACTCACATGGGGTCTCACCCTAGCGCGCACTCTTTCCACACGCACGATTGACTTTGGCAAGGTAACTGTAACTGTTACTTATTTTTTTTCCCCTCTTTTTTGTTTTGTTTTATTTAGATTAGCTCTCTTTGGATTGCACTTTACCGTTAAGAGATGTTGGCTAGTGATGGTAGGTTAATAATACCAACTAAATATTAAGTTAGTGAAGCACGCACCGTTTCAAAAAAAAATCCACGCGCGCAAAAAAAAGTAAGAGGGGCGCGTATTTGATGCTTTTTCGTTTCTGTTGTTGTTGCGCTTTTTTAGACGGCTTTTGCGTTCTGTTGTGGTTGCGATTGGATTGCCTGGCTAAACTGAAACTGAACTGAACTTTGCTGCTAAAAAGTAAAAGATACAAAACACAAACGCTCGCACACGAGCATGCCAGCACGAATGTTTGCAGGAACTATGAGAGAGGAGAGAGAGCGTGAGAGAGTGGGAGTGAGCGCGGCTCTCTCGAAGTTCGTCCAGCGTTGCCACCTAGCTCAAAGTAATGGCGCGCTTTTGAAAGTTTCTACCATGGATAAATTACTCCATGGATTTTAGAAAAAAAAGTATTTCTTTTTCATTAATTTTTATCTTTTTCATACACTAAAACTATTCTATTTTATTTTAGTAGAAAAAGTGAAATATTATAGGAATAAAACTCAAACAATTAGATTTCCTAAGTAAACATTTTATCCAAAAGAAAAAAAAAGCAATAAAAGTTAAACTTTTGAACTCATAAATCACTGTTTCTTGAATGTTTTATTTTACAACAGAAGAACATTCACGGCAAAAGACACAAAGAACAATTAACATGCTGTTTAATGAGCTTTTTGTTAATGTTCTCCAGACACTCCCCGACCCAAACACACCATCTATCTTTTGTCATGCTTTTATTGCGATCTATTTTCAAGCGAAACAAAAACATTTCCCAATTTTTCATTTCGCACATTTCCTGGCTAGGAAATCTTAGCATTTTCGGGCAAACAAACGAAAACAAACACAGCAGCCGGCAATTTGTGCTTTTGTGTGTGGAATTTTGGCAGCTGCCGTAGAAAAACCAGATATTACACTAAGCTACAAGGTAGAAGAACAAGTCTTCAGGAGTTTTCATTTTTAATAATTTTTTTTATTAAAGTTTTTGAGATTTTTTTTTAGAAAAAAAGAGTAATTTAATTAAAATCAAACATTGATGTAAAGTATTTCCTGTTGTTTAGTGTTTTTGCGTCGCATCTTGTAAAGACGCAACAAGATGCGCAATAAGAAAATCCGTACTGGCCACAAAATAACAAAAAAAAAAAAAAAAAAAAACAGGAACATGAAGCGCGCATTTTGTAAAAATGGCAAAAACTGAAAACAAACAAAACTTAAATGCGCCACATCTGGCAACATTGCTAAAACCAACAAACATGACATCACTTTTTTGCGCACTCACCAAAGTAATAAAAGCACGCCCCGAGTTGGGGCGGGATGGGTGGTGGGGATTGAAAGGGCGATAGAGAGCGGCTGTGGCAGCGGAGAGCGAGCCAGCGCGTCGCCGTTTTGCCGCTCTCTCGCTTAAGCTCACTCTCTCGCTCTCTCTCTCTCGCTGTCTCTCTGGCCCATGTTATACACAAGCAACGGAGCGAAAATAAAAAATAATAACAAGAATGAGAGAAGGGAAACATAAAGGTAAAAATTGGGGAAGCTGCTGGAATGGGGCTGATCGGATGAAGGGAGGAAGGGTGGGGGATGGGGGAGTGGGAGTGAGAGCATATCTCCCCAGTTGATTAAAAACAGTGTTGCCACCGGGCTGCCGAAAAAATGTTGGGTCCCAATCGCCCCCAACATCTTCTTGGTCATTTATTTTGTCTATTGTTGTCAAACAGACGGTGAAATGAACACAAAAAAAAAGAAGCGAACCAAATGACACAAGCTGACATCCCAGAAAAACATCAGAGAACAAATGCGGCAAACTATTTGGAACGCGCTCACAAACCAAAAGAACCATCAGTGACAAGCACACCTGAGGTTGGTTAGATAGGGAATTACTGTGGCTCTATTTATTTCCATAATTATTAATTATTATTTATTTATTTTTCCCATCTCTATCAGATCTTTCTGATCCGATAGTAATTTTAATATAATTTCTCATCTCTAAGTATTTCTCATCTCTTTCTAATCTTCTCATCTCCCATCCCTAACTTCCTTTTAAATATTAATACTAATTTATAAATATTTTTCTTTCTGTTTTAATTATAATTTAAACCCTAATTATAACAATTTTAATAATGTTTTTTTTTAAATATTTTAATCCCATCTCTAGATCCTATTCGAACTCCCCTGACTGTGTCACGTAACTAGGTAATAGGACCAGAGTGCACGGTGGGCTGGCAGCTCAAAAGCGATCCCATTTGAATACGACATCATGCATAACTAAAGGTCTGACCACAGAGCTCTATATATAGAATTTACTACTCCCGATTAATTCTTCGCTTGATTTACACTCCCCAATATTTTCGGGGGCCTTAAGTGATTTGAGATTATTTTGTGCTATTGATAACTCCATACCCGACTGCCTGACTGCCTGCTTGACTAAAAAGTGATAAGGATTCGCCTCGAAGATTGATGATGACATTGGTATCAACAAAAATAATATATATAAACGATACTTTATTGTTTTTAAATGGATATTTTTTATTGGGTATTACCTACAAAGGTGCAAAATGATTAATCAGAATATGTTTGGCTTAAAATTTTAATTTTTTGGGGGGTCTACCCATCTTAGGAAACAAATTTTAGTTTATTTTGACCAAGAAAAATGATAGAAATTGGCATAATTCCCAAACATTGCGATTTTCCTAAAATCGGCACAAAAATATAAATATAAATATTTAAAAAGCTATTCTGTGACGTATTTGGTATTTCTGAAATATTTTTCACCTTTTTTTTTCTTAAAATTTCACGAGATTATGAGTAATAGTTGCAGATTTTTATTATTGATGGGCTATTTAAAGAAATATTTTAGGAATAAAACTTGTTTCTAAGATATTTAATATTTCTTTTTCAATTTTTAAACCAAAAATATATATTAGACTTGTTTTTAACTTTTTTTTTATAGAAAGGAAATTGGTAATTTCCACAGTTCTCGCATAAAAAACAGCAACAAAAGAATGGGAAGATCCAAAGCTATAGCTCCCTGGCTATATAGACGGTTTGGTAATTACACACGCACTGCTGACCAGCGGCACAATTACCGTTGGCATTACAAAAATAAAAAAAAAAAATAGAAAAAAAAATGTGACAATAGCTTTTCTCTTTTGTTTTTGTTGCTGTTTTGTGTTGTCTGGGACCGTCTGCCTATGATGATAATTATGATTATGAACGGGATTATGATGATTATGGTATATGCATGTCAAGTGTGCCGTGGGTACCGGAAAATCAATTGACTGAGTGACAGGCCGGACAGTTTGAGATGTACTTTCACAATAGCTATAGATATGTGCAAGGCCCACCACCACCACCACCGGCCCGTCCGATCAAATTTCTATAGTTGGGGGGGCAAAAAAAAAATTGGAAAACGAAATCATGTCGAGGTCAGCATCTTCACACAGCCTCCTTTCATTAGGTTTCAACTGAAAAAAATATAAAAAAGTTTGAAAAAATAAGATTTCAATTAAATACAATCCTATTTTATCCGATATTCTCATATACGATAGCTAAGGACATCGAACTCTTGTTTTATCATCTCTAGGACATCGCCATCGTGAAAAACTATCGGTTTAAAGATGTGAACCAGGCTTGAAAAAAAAAATTAATTGCAAAAAACCTCGAAAAAAATAATCTCTCCTATTAATTACCATTTTTTTTGTAGTGTTTCTAGGTAATCAATAGAAAGAAGCAACAGCACCAAGATTGCGGGCTTTTCTTAGCAGGTNCTGCCTATGATGATAATTATGATTATGAACGGGATTATGATGATTATGGTATATGCATGTCAAGTGTGCCGTGGGTACCGGAAAATCAATTGACTGAGTGACAGGCCGGACAGTTTGAGATGTACTTTCACAATAGCTATAGATATGTGCAAGGCCCACCACCACCACCACCGGCCCGTCCGATCAAATTTCTATAGTTGGGGGGGCAAAAAAAAAAATTGGAAAACGAAATCATGTCGAGGTCAGCATCTTCACACAGCCTCCTTTCATTAGGTTTCAACTGAAAAAAATATAAGAAAGTTCCAAAAAATCATTTTTCAATTAAATACAATCCTTTTTTATCCGATATTCTCATATACGATAGCTAAGGACATTGAACTCTTGATTTATCATCTCTAGGACATGGTTATCATAAAAAACTATCGGTTTAAAGATGTGAGCCAGGCTTCAAAAAAATGAAATGCAAAACCTCGAAAAAAATAATCTCTCCTATTAATTACCATTTTTTTTGTAGTGTTTCTAGGTAATCAATAGAAAGAAGCAACAGCACCAAGATTGCGGGCTTTTCTTAGCAGCTATTTTTTTTTCATTTAATTGTTTCTTTTATGTTTTTATTCCTTTATGTCTGACTAACTGTAAAGAAAGAAAGTTCTACAGCAAGTGGCGAGCTCAGAGCCGATGACATCACGCTCTATCGGCAACTTTAAGCTCAACACACACACAACACACACACAGATACACACTCACACCCAAAAAAGACACATAAGAAATTCAAAAAGAATTGGAAAAAGAAACACGCATGGCGAACAAAAAGGTCACAACATGTGTTAAGTCTAATCTCTTCCCAAAATGGAATATGCCACCTAGGCGGATCAAAAAAAAAAAAAGGAAGGAAAGAAACAAATTGTCAGCAAATTTGATTTGAAGACCATAAGACACCTTTCCAAACATGGCATTATTTATGGCCACTCACTGTCATAAGAAGAATCAAAAAGATAATAAATATTCAAGATCTAATAAATCATAGAAATGGTATGCGATAGTTATCCCCCCAAAATAATTAATCGCATTAGTTGCACATATCTAAAGCAACAATCGATGAACGAGCTTAATAGCGCCACTAATGTTATCGACTTTAAGCCCAGAACTAAACTAAAGCGCTCGTTTCGAATTTGTGGTGGGTGCGGTAGATACGCCTTCTGATACAGCTACAGATACAGATACAGATACACACCATGATGATGCAGTGCACCCGAAAAAGATGTGGGTCATCAACCACCGAATGAAGTTGACCCACTTATATACACATAATGCTTTAAAATGCACACACATACATATGTACATGGACATGGACAAGGCAGGCATCATTATGTAATAAAACGATGACGCTGTTTAACGGTATTCTTGGCAGAGCGCCGGCGCATTAAAACTCCAATTTGGAGTTCCCTCGGTGGTTGGGACATGCGAATAACGGATAACCAGACGGAGGCGAACCCAAATAAACAAACCCATCTCCTTCCAATCGAACTGATAACAAGTGAGAGCGGGAGCGGGAGAGAGCGGCGGAGAGAGCAGAAAGGATGGGCTATAAGGGGAGTGGGAGGATCCAAGTACAGTGGTTGCTATACAATTGGAATTCTTTTATCCTTGAAGGGGTTTTAAAAAATTGTATTATTATTTTTTAGGTTTAATTTATTTTATTTTTTGTCTGCTTATTTTTTCTTTTTCGTTGGAAGTATTTATTTTTTAAGCCTTTTTTTTATTGCTTCCGCAATTATTTGCTATTTTGCCAATTCTGCAAGTTTCTTATCATAAAAAAAATCTTTGAAAACGGCGACTACTGTTTCAACTACAGTGGAGCCTGAAACTATTATATTTTTAATAAAAATGTATAAAATTTTGGTATAGAAATCAAACTAAAATTTTATGAGTTATGTTTCAAAAATTATAAAAAAAAAACTATATATTTTTATCATTTGTCCCCAGAAAACTTAATTTTTGTGAATTTTAAATATTTTTCCTCTAAAAACCACCCCAAAATACATATTTTCCAAAACTTTTTGCCAAAATTGAAACCTTTTCTTTAGTTTTTCTGCAAGTTCTATAAGTTTAGAGACCACTGTGAGTGGGTTAAAGCAAACAAAGTTTTTAAATCAAACTGCTGACGACGGTGAGCGGTAATTATCGATTTAAAAATTTGTGTGTCTGAAGCTTCCTGGTCTTTGGGGGTTTTGAAAAGGGGATGAGAGTCGAGAGCCCCCCGAGAGTTCTTTGGCCGCTATTTGGGTTGATGTTGGTGGGAAATGCAATCCCAGGCTAGACAAAGCGGCTCACTTATGGATTAGCCCCAAAAAACATTGCCTAACTCTGTAAAAAAAATGAAACAAAAGTGAAAGCTGCCAAAAAGTCATTAGACGGAAGTCTTAATGAGGAAAAAGTAGGACCTAATCGGGGCACATTGTACATACCATCGCGTACAATCATTAAAAAAAAGGGCCCGACAAAAAAAATAATAAAAAATTAAGACTACAAAGATGAGAAATAAATAAAAAGAGACCGCTTTTTTTAATTTCTGGAAGTATAATAGTACATGGGAACATTGAACTCACTCTTCCTGAACCTCGATGCCGCTGTCATCCATGTTCGCCTTGGCGTAGTCTCCACTGTAGCTGCCCGAGAGCGGCAGGAGCGACGGATGCGGATGCGTAGCTGCCGACTGCGGCTGTCCAGCGGCGGCAGCGGCAGCAGCATCTCGAGCAAAGGCAGCGGCAGCGGCAGCATCGAATCCAAAAGTGGACTCCACGTGCTCCGACAAGGGAGTCGGCGTCTCGAAAACCAGCGTCTCCACCATCGATCCTTTCGAGGAGCCAAAGGAGACGCTAAAAAAAATAAGGGAGAAGAAAAAGGGGTTTTTTTAAAGAAAAGGGGTTCAAATATATATAGATTAGAAAATTCTAAAAATAAGGCTTTAGGGAGCTCTAAATATAGACAGAGAACAGGTGAAAATGAAGTCTTTTTTCAGTAATTTTCAAGATATATTTTGTTCTTATAACTAGAATTTAAGGATCTATAGTTCTAGCTCATGAATTATTATACAATCTCATTTTAAAAATATTCTTTAACATAATATAGCTTCTAAATCTTAAAAATAAGGGTTAACTCTTTAAGAAAATCATACTTTTTTTAAATATAATCCCTATAAATTATATCCTTTACCAAATATAACCTAATATTTCGTCATAAAATAGTAAAAAAAACATCTTAACCCCTAATTTAAATGTTAAATTAAGTTCTCCAGCCAATAACCCTTAATTTAGAACTCCCAGTGTCACCTTAATAAACAGAAATCACAAAAAAAAACCGTCTTTTAACAAAATTTGAATATGAAGGCTCATTTAAAAGCTTTGTTACGAAATCACCCCCTCCAAACTGTCCCAAAAGGTGGTCTCCATATAAGAATATCCATCCATATAAGTTCTAAAGTGAAAACCGGAATGGGAGTGAGTTTTTTTTCAGTTATAGATAGATATTTTATTANAACAGATAATCTAAATTTTTTGATTAATTATTTTTATAATTTTTTCCACTGCCTTGTAGAATGTATATTTTTTTTTAAACAAACCGTAGGTATCCCATTGTTTCTCCCTATCACCCTTCCCCCTCCCTTGCCTTTGCAATTTTTCATGGGAATTCTTTGCGGGATTCCCTCTCCTGCTTCCCGTCCCGTATTGGAACGATTAGCGTCTCTCGGGGGGTATTTAAGTGGATTTTCACACTCGAGTGTAAATATTCTTATTAGCAAACAAGGTGAGAAGAAGAAAAGGTGATAAAGAGAGAGGTGCAAAGTGAGAGAGGAGAAAGAGTATGAATTACCGTTTGAGGCCGACTTGCTTGGTGCCCAGTTTGCTTAGCTTTCCGGGCTTCTTCTGGGGGCGTGGGAACTTATCGCTCAGATCACTGGACAGATCCTCTTCATCAGCTGTTGATGTTGTTGTAACAGTAGTTGCCGTTGTTGTTGTTGTTGCTGTTGTGTTAGTTTCTGTCTCTATCTCTCCTGTTGCATTATTGTTATTTTGATTTTGATTTTTGTTCGTTTTTTCGACCACATTTCTAACCGCATTATTGTTATTTGTATTATTATTATTATTTTGTTGTTGTTGTTGTTGTTGATGGGACGGTTGTATTGTTGTTGTATGCACCAGCGGTAGCGTTGTGGGCGGTGCGATAGAGACGGCAATAGCAGGTGAGGATGATAAAGGAGGCGAAGAGGTAACGGTAATAGTAGTCTCCTCCTCCTCGCTCAACAAACGCGTCCGCTCATCGACGATGGCAGCAGCAGCACCGGCGGCGGCGGCTGCGGCTGCGACAGAACCGTTTGACGTCGACTGCATTGCGGTTGCAGAGACAGAGACAGCAGCAGCAGCAGCGGCAGCGGTAGGAAATATATTCGGTTTCACAGATGTTGTTGTTGTTGATGGTAGCAGAGGGGCATTTTGTTGGGGGGGCGGCGGTGTGGGCGGGGCCAGGGCCAGCATAGGTGCACCAAATAACGGTACTTAGACGCACACTTGTGCAGAAATTACCGCTTGATTGGATTTTAAATTCAAACACACACACAGAAACACAAAACACAGTCGGACGACACTCAGTTTAAAGGCAATTTCCGCCGCAAAAAAAAAACACAATAAAAAAAAAATAAAAAAGGAAAACAACAAATATTAGCACATTAGCACCGCTCAGAAAATAGCGATTGCGACTGCGGCAGCGACGGTAGCAGAAGAACCAACAGCAGCTGAAGCAGCGGCAACGGCGTCGTTGTCGTTGTCGTTGTCGGTGACCTGCACTTTATAAATTATATACATATATAATTCCCGAAACGATTGCAGAACTTGGCGCCCTAACACGAGTTTATAAATAAAACTAGATGTGCATTTATTAAACGCGAAACGCCAGTGCGAATGTGGGATTATCGTGTGTATATTTGGCTGCGCGTTCAATTTCTGTAATCCAAACGTCCCGTGCTCCGCTTTGTTTCTGTTTATCGCTGGTGCTGGTTCTGTTAAAGTAATGCTCTGCTCTAACAGAGTTCTGTTAAAGTTATCGATATATCCGCTCGATAATTGGCAACACTAATTAGTGATGGGCACTTGCGTGAGTCGCAGCAAACAGTCACACCAGTTTTCTTGCCTGCCCATCAGTGTTGCCATGGCGGCATTCTAGCGATGGCAGTATATTTGAATATTTTTATATGCGATATATCATAAAAAGCTTGTCTAAAATACGTTAATTTGTTTATTTTGTTGCCTAATTATTTGGATTCTTATTGTCTGTTTGGCTAGTAAACCTGTTGTAAAAAATATATAAAATAATTGATCAAGTAGTCAATGAAACGGAAAAATACCGAGAACAAAGTTGGCATTGAAAGATAATTTCGAACTTGGTAGAGAACATTCCTACATAGCCTCATTCTAGGTTCTGGTGTGCTTCGAGATACACGATCTACAGTTTTTCTGCTTTTTAATAATAATAATTTTATTTCGGTTTTTAATATAAGAGTTTACGAATATTTTGTTTTTTAAAATTTTTTTTTTTGTGCAATTGAAATTTGTTGCTGATTACACGACCTACAACTTTTTTTTTTTTTATTTTATTATTCGGTTTTATATTTCGGTTTTTATTATTAGAGCTTAACAAAATTTAACTTTTTAAAATTAATTTTTGGTGTAATTAAAATTTGTTGCTGGTTTGGAGAATTTCAGAACATTCATAAGGTAAGATTTCTGGAGAAAGTTAATCGTTCCTGGATATTATAATTCCCAATATCGTGGCACAGATGTCTCACGATAGTATCACATCGCTGGAGAATGTAGAGCACCTGGCGCCCGAGAACGCCGGGAGGACCTTGGAGGAGATTCGCGAGTCGATGCAGCCCATGAACGATTACATGAAGAAGCGTATTGTCCGTGAAGGGGACCTCAACTATGGATGCATTCCGCCTGGAATCAAGCTTAAGGTAATGTTCTGTGGATATTTCGACAGCAGCCGGCCGAATGTCGGAACAGGATTCGAATTGAACTTATTATCTGGCGAGGAGGGAGTCTTCAAGAGCGTGACTGAAGCGATACTATCGATGAGACCCTATGAGTGTTCGGAATTCTCCGTAGCCCGTGAGGCGCTATATTTACAACAGGCTGATCTGGAGGAGAATCTGGTCGATGGCATCTTTTCTCTCGATATCCTGGAGGTGGAGGACCTCACCCTGGTACCGACTGCCCATCCTGTTACCGAGTTCAGTAGCATCTGCGACAGGGTGGAGGATATGCGTCGCCAGGTCGTGGATGCGATAAATCGTAATTTCTTTCAAGAGTCGTTGCGCCTGTGCGAGCAGGCTACTTCGCTGCTGAGGAACTTCCAGACCGATCGCGCCGAGGAGCAGGAGAAGCGCTTCAACGGTCTGGTTACCTTCTCGGAGCTGCTACTGCAATGCTACGACAAGAAGCGCAACTACTGGCGCGTTGCGTATACCATACGGGAGCTACGCCGTATTACCAACCAGCCGCCATCTTGTGTGGCCCTCGTCCAGGAGGCGAGGCAGCACGAAGAGATCGGAGAGCTGTACCTGGCCCGCGAGACCTTCTTGGAGGCACTTCGCGCAAGTCCGTCGAACTATGTCATTCATGAGCTGATTTCTGGGATAAATGCCAGGATCATGGCGGAGGAGCAGGCTTCCCAGGACACTACGGATGGCGCTCGTTCGGAGGCAGGGCCGGTTACAGTACCGAGAGCCAATGGACAGGACACCCATAATAATGGCGCCGAAGGATCCACAGCCCCTTAAAATGGCTAGCAACGTTTAGAAACAGGCACACCTCATTATTCCACCCATACAACGTATTTTCGAGCGTAGGACTCAACCATATGCTTTATTTTGGATAAAAAAACTTTGAAATTCTTTTAAATTCTAAAAAAAAACAGCCCCCTTTCGGTTTAATTTAAGGAAAAAACACTAAATCATGTACCTCTGTCACTATTTGTATCCACAAACTGTGTTCTGTGTAGATTAGTCTGCCTGGAGGCTTAAAAATTACATGTTATGTAATCAAAATACGTTTATGGGTTGAAATAAAATTTATTTTCAAACGTATTACATAGTAAGCTTTGCTTTTTTTTGATTATGTTAGCAACCCTGTTTCATGCTCCTCACTAATATCGATAGTTACATATTCTAATTGTTCATCTCTAGCGCTAGAGCACATCTCTATGAAGAAATGAGCAAAATTGCAATTTTTTCGCTTAGATTTGATTTTTAAGCAATAAAAACATCCAAACAACTGACGGCTAACAATAACAAATGGACGACATATCCCCCGATTGAATTCAAGCAACGGTGCGGGATTCAACAGCCCTTGAAACAGCAGTGAGCGGATTTAAGGGCGAGGGCTATCGCTCATCACTATTACAAATACGAAAATGAAATTGCGTGCATTCTAAATGGTAAGATAAACGTCAATAAAATGCTTTGAAAGCACTAGTTAACCGACCTATTCACTCTCTAGAGTAGCTGTTTATTTTTAATGAATTAAATGCGGCAACGCAATTAAGCGAAAACAAGCAAAACAGCAACAACAATAACCAAAACACACGCACACCCATGCAGGTAAATGTTTTATTTTTATTTATTTCCCATTTGTTTTTCTTGTTTTTTTTTTGTTGTACAATACATGTGCATTTTTGAAATTGTTTAAAATTGTTTCTATAACAAATAATTGTTTAATTCATCGTTAAATAGTGGCAGGTAATCGATTCTGTCCAAAACACACCCAAAAAATGCATGCAAGTGTGTGTGTTTTTATTTTTTTTGCATAAAATTGCAATAAAAAGTGTGCTTGATAAATAAATAAATAAGAAGAGAAATCCCTATTACAGTTCAGGTGCTAAAAATAAATAAAAATAGTAAATATTCCACCGCCCATTTGTTTTGGTTTGGCGGTGCACTTTACGAAATTGCATTTTTGTTTTTTTTTTGTTTTTTTTTTTTTTTTGAGGCCGTGTGGGCTGAGGCGGGCAGCGCGTGACTCACAATATAAATGACTTTAGTTTTGTGGTTTAGAGAGCGCAGAATAAACAGAAATAGAACGGAATTCCGCCGGTGCATACCATACCGGTTAGCCCGGTTAAGAACTCTGCACCAGTGCGGAACCGCTTTTGGCCACAAATCTTGCCCAAGAACTGCTCACACATGGGTGTCTATTTTTTTATAACCTTGCCCAGTTCCCAAGCCCTATCTAGTATATATATTCTTGTTCCGGTAAATACTTTGTACAAGTGTGCACACCCTTTGTGGCAAGTATTCTTCCAAGAACTCTGTCGTTTTCCAAGAAAAACAGTCTTCGAAACATAATAATGATTAATTTATTTTTACAGCCACATGGGAACAATGACCAAGGACTATGACTATCTGCTGAAGGTTCTCCTCGTGGGCGACAGCGATGTGGGGAAGCACGAGATCCTCTCGAATCTGGAGGATCCCTCCACGGAGAGTCCCTTTTGCAGTGGTAATGGTGAGTGTTGAACTGCCTCTCGCTCTCGTTATGGTTATGAACTGGCATTGAACTCTAATCTAATAGACTGCACCTCTCACATCCTCAAAACGGTAGCATACAAAACGACCACCATCCTGCTGGAGGGGAAGCGCGTAAAGCTCCAGCTGTGGGACACATCCGGCCAGGGACGCTTCTGCACGATCATCCGATCGTATTCGCGCGGCGCCCAGGGTATTATTCTTGTCTACGATATAACTAATAAGTGGAGCTTCGATGGCATCGATCGGTGGCTCAAGGAGGTGGATGAGGTGAGCTCTGGAAGTCTCTTCTTCATTTCTTTATTAATTTATGATTTATTTTTCAAGCACGCCCCTGGTATTCCAAAAGTGTTGGTGGGCAACCGACTGCACTTGGCTTTTAAGCGTCAGGTGGCGGCCAAACAGGCCGAGACCTACGCCAGTCGCAACAACATGTCCTGCTTCGAGATATCACCGCTCTGCGACTTCAATATACGCGAGTCCTTTTGCGAGCTGGCGCGCATGGCGCTGCACAGGAACGGCATGGAGCATATCTGGCGTAGTAATAAGGGTAATATATCCTTATAATCCTTAATTATTATCTAATTGTGTGTATGATTGCAGTGCTGACGCTGCAGGAGCTGTGCTGCAGGACAATAGTGCGAAGGACGAGCGTGTATGCGATCGACTCGCTGCCACTGCCGCCGTCCGTCAAGTCGACGCTCAAGTCATACGCGCTGACCACCTCGCAGTGCTACAACTCCTTGACGCAGAGCTCCAAGAGCAAGAATCGCTGCAAGACGCCGACGAGCGGTAGCCGGAATAGTTGTGCGATCGCGTGATCGTTGCCTTGTATCCGGATCCGGATCTGGACGAGGATTATGACGGATACGGATACGGATAAGCTGTTGCCACACACTCCCCCACGCAAGCGACATTAACTTTAAATGAACTCTACTTACGTACTCTAGGCTAACAAAAAAAACACACACATCCTTACACACACACACACTCATATACACACACAACCAAATGGAATGTCCTTTCCGAATTTCGTTTTCTATTATAATTTTTTATTTTTTTTTCTATATTTTTTTTTTAAACAGTACAGCTTACATTTATTTAATTTGTAACTGCCCCTTGACCTGCTACACCCACACCCGCACACTCCACCCCCACACTCCACCCCCAACTCCACCCC
>JAJJHT010003242.1:718825-741956 GCA_021223865.1 Drosophila pandora | reverse complement strand
TATATTATATATCTTTTTCTGAAATATTTTATTCATATTTTTAATATTAAATTTTTGCTTTTTAATGCTTTTAATGCTTTTGCTTCGAACTCAGTCTTTTAAGAAAATAAACAATTTATTTGTGCCCTTTGTTTTTATTTCTTTCCTATCCTACCCCCAATTTTTCTCTGTGTACTTAGATTAAAGAGAATGACAAATGAAGACGAAGAGAGAGAGAAAGAGAGTGACTGTGTCCCGCGGGCCTTACCTAACATCTTCTTGGGACTGGAGGGCGCAGTGCCGCCCTCGAATCCGGAATCGTTGCTGCAGGTGCTCATCCGGATGATGGAGGGCGAGGTGCCGGCCGGAGCGCCAGCCACGCCCAGTGTCGCGCCCACAGCCGCCTCCGCCCCCGTTCCCGCTCCCGCTCCCGAGGAGGTTGACGATTCGGTGACCCCCGATGAGGAGCCACCTCCCTTGGTGGCGCCACCACGCAATCCCGCCCCCGCCGATCCTGCTGAGCTTTGGCTGCTGCCCGAGGAGCTGCACTCCTCGCCGCTCTCATCGTCGCTGGTCGCCTCCTCCTCCAAGGACTCGCTGCCCGCCTCGCTCCCGCTCTCATCGTCCGTATTCTCGTCCGAATAGACGATCTTCTCCCGCTTCCAAAGGGGTCGCGGTGTGGCCACGAGGGGATATCGTGGCGCCTCCTCCTTCACGTAGCATTTGTTGGTGGTGTCGATTTTGATTTTCTTGTGAGGATCGAAGCGTGGCGGTTCGGCGGCGGCGGCGGCCGCTTTCTTTTGCTTTCTTTTCTCCTTGCGCTGCTTCTTCTTCATGCTTTCACTGAGATTCCGACGGATACCGCTCGCACTGGAATATTCCGCCGAACTGTCGCCGTCAAAGTCGTCGGAATCGGTTTCGGAATCGGAATTATCCGCCGACGATGGTATATAGTCCTCTAATTCAGCGTCAACGTCTCGCAGACACTGTGCCAAATTCGATACTGTTGCAAACTTTGATAAATTATTGCCGCAGCTGTTGTTGTCTACATCCACATCGGCAACACCATCAGCAACACTAGCCACAGTAGCAACACTATCAGCAATAGCAATAGCAACATCCGTATGAGCAACACCAACAGATGTTGCTGCCTCAACAGCAACAGCAACATGCAATGATTGCTGCTGCTGCTGTTGCTGTTGCTCCTCTTGCTTAATTGATTTTAAATTTGTTGTAGGCGTTGTAGTTGCAGATACTGATTGCGATGACGCATGTTGCTGTTGCACTCCTCTTGGTGATATTTTGGCCGCTTTTGTGGGGGCCAAAGTTATAAATTGATCGGCATTGATTGGGGTCACATTGCTCTCAGTTGCTGTTGCATCTACTACTGTAGATGCTGTTGCATTCGATGTTGCTACTGTTGCTGTTGTTGTCTTCTTTTTGGCAACATTTATTTTGCCGGCTTTCGGTGATTGCACCTTTGACTTGTCGGTTTCCGTCAATTTCGTTTTGGTTTCCGTCTGGGATTGCTGTTGCTGCTGGGATTGCTGCTGCTGCTGCTGCGGCTGCTGCTGTTGCTGTTCCTTGTGCGTTGTTTTATTTATTTTCGTTTCGATTGCCTGTTGTTGTTCAGGTGACTTGGCCATTTGCCCGCTATTTATTTTTGGCCCTGTTGTTTCGTTCAGTTTTGATTTGCCTGTTGGTGTTGCTGCTGCTGTTGTTGATGTTGCTGTTGTGGCTGTTGCAGTGCTGCCAGATTGTTTAACTGTCACAGCTGTTGTTGTTTTAGTTGTTGTCTTTGCAGCTGCTATTGTTGTCTTTGGTGCTGCTGGTGTCAATGGAATTTCTTCTGGTTTTGTTGCCAACTTGACTTGCGTTGGTGTTGCTGGTGTGCCAGTTGGTGTTGCTGGTTTTGTTTGGACTTCGATTGATGTTGTTGCCTTGACTTTTGGAGATTGTTTCTCTTTCTTCTCAGTCATCCCTTCGGCATTATCTTTTGTTGTTGACTTTGCTTCCGGAGTGGTTGGTGTAAGTGTTGGTGTAACTGACTTGGCCTGAACTGCTGTTGCAATTGCCGCCTTCGACTTCTCAGCTTCCTTAGTTTCGATTTTGATTAGATTATCCTTGGATATGGCTATTTTTGGCTTTCCTTCCTCTTTTGTTTTTGTTGGTGAGTCTTTTTTGGTCGCTGCCGGTGTTGTCTTTGGTTTGGCAACATCTGTTGCTGTTGTTTTGGTCTTTGTAGCCTCCAATGGAGAGTCCACTGATGTTGTTTGTGTCACTAAGGGCTTAATGACACTTGTTGGTGTAGTTACTGGTTTAGTTGCTGCTGTTGTGGCTTTGTTTTCGATATTGCTTGTTGTTATGGTTGTTGGAGTTGCAACCTTTGGTGTAGATGGCTTTGTGGCTGGGATTTCTGGAGTTTGTGGAGTTCCTGGAGCCTTGGAAGTTGTAACTGTTGGTGTGGTTTTAAGTTCTATGGTTATTTCCGACTTCAGCTTTGGTACTGCTGGTGTCTTTGTTTCCGGGACCTTTCCTTTAACTTCGTCTACTGTTGTCTTTGTTTCTTTTGGTGTGGTTGGCGACTTGGGCTGTTGTTCTTCTTCGAGCAGACGCTCTTGCCTCTCGGTCAGGGCCTTTTTGCGATTCGTCATGTAGAGGGTTTCCCTCGAACCAATTTGCGACCAAAAGTCCTCACCGCTCTCTGACTTTTGAATGGCTTTCCTGATGGGCTTGGGTGTGGCCACGCCCTCCACTTTGGGTTCTTTCTTCTCCGGTTCCTGCTTCTGTATGGCCGCCTCATCGAAAGTGAAGATCTGCGCCACACTTACATGCTGCTGTGGTGGCTCCTTCTTCTCTTCCGGCTTTGGAAGAACCTTCTTCAAAGGCGATGTCTTGTTGGTTTTGGGAGCCGCCTTCATGAATCCCTCGGGCAGGGCTGGCTCAGGCTTTTTCTTCGGCAACTTAAAGACCTTGTGGATCTGATGGTGCTCCTCGACAGTCTCCACGTTCACCGTGAACTTGGGCTTCGGACTGGGACTGGGCGTGGAACTGGAGCCCGACGTGGAGAGGAGTCCTTGACTGGTAACAGAGGGCTCTTCATTCAGTTCCAGGACACTGGGCATGTGTTCCACCTTGGCGGAGGGAGCTGGAGCATTTTCCACGTCCACAATGGCGGTGATTTTGTGGCGCAACTTCTTGGACTTCTTGGAGCGACGCTTCGACCTCTCAGTGCCGCTTTCATCGGCTGTGGTGGTGCTATCGTGACTGGATCTCCTCTCCAGATGGATCATCTGGAAGCTTCCAGAACTGGACTTTTGCAGTTTGTTGAGGATCTCTTGCTCCTGTTCCTGGATAATGGAGGCTCTGCGCCTCAGCTCCCCGGCATTCAGATCATCGTCGATCTTATCGGAGGATATATCCTCGCAGATATCATGAAATGTGGGACATTGAACCAAACTCAACCTTCGGATTTTCTGCTGCATCTCTTCGAGCTCCTCCTGATCATCGAGGGACTCGGAATCATCTTTCTCCTGATCATTCTTTTGGTTTTGTTCCTTCTTGGGGGCCTCACTCTTCTGGGCACTTTGTGGCTGGATTAGTTCCTGGACCTGGGCCTGATTAGTGACTGGTGGCTCCTCCTTGCTATCCCGGATGTAGAATCGTTCGCGGAGCAATTCTCCGGGGGATTTCTTGTTACTGGTCACTGGGAAGGCCGCCAATTCTTCGGCCAACTTTTGTCGCCAACTCAGACTGGGCTCGGTGGCTGGTGGAAGATCCCGGAACTGATGTTCTGGCGGTTGGATGGGTTCTGGGTTCTTGCTAGAAGTATTATCCTCAGCACGATCCTTGCTGCGACGTCGTATGGTGGAGAGTCGAACCACAGCACGATTTCTTCGGATGGTAGAACGGCGCTTGGGTCCCGATTCCGGGACTTCGAGGAAGTTCTCCTTGGCTGGCTCTTCTGTTTTGACTTCTTCTTTTATTTCTTTCTTGGTGTCCTGTTTCTTGACTTCGTCCTTGTCCCTTTCCTTATCCTTTTCTTTGTCCTTATCCTTGTCTTTGTCATCCTTTTCATTGGACTTGGGAGTCACTCCCCGGCGATAACGCGAGGAACTCACATCGATATCCGCCGTATTTATGGCAATGGGACGTGGCGGGATATACCGGGTGGTGGGCGTGGTTGAGGCGTAGCTAGTGGATGTGTATTTGGGGGACTGGATCCTAGTAAGAGGCATCAGGCTGCTGTGGCCGCTGTGCCTGCCACTTTCGGTGATTGTGGTCAGTTTGGGCTGATACCTGGAGCCGAGGCCGTGGAGGGAGCTACTGGAACTGCTGGAGGCGCCACTCGTATAGCTGGGCGAGCGGGGCGAGGAGGGACTGAGGGGCACCATATAGCTGGCCGGATAGGAGCGATTGTAGCTGGAGGTATAGCTGCTCGATCCGGGCAGATTCAAGCCCAGACCGGAGCTATAGTACGGCGAGTAGAGCTGACTGCTACCGCCGCTGTAGTAGTAGTTCGTGGAATCCGAGTACAGAGGCATTTTGTCACAATATTCTTTTATATTTCACAACTTAAAAAAAATCACACAACACTCTTGCTCTTCAAGATTATTCTTTGTTTTTATTTTGTTGATTTTTCAATATTTTAAGTAGTTGTTTGAGGTTTTACTTTTTTAAGATTTCATTTTTTTTGGTTGCTATAACGCTGTAATAATGATTCATTTTAAATACTTTCTAAATGGCACAGTTTAAGGGCTTCAATATTTATTTATTTATATACCAATTAAGGTATTCGTTTTTAGAATCGGACTAGAATTGACAAAGATATAGACTTCCCAAGGGGCCACTTATGGAAATCCCCACAAGTCTCCCCACAAAAATTTGAAAAATGATGAAAAAATATTTTGTTCCCAGGTTTTGATGCAGATCGGCGGGGAATCAGTCTACAAATCGATTAAGGTATTCCTTTCTAGAATCGGATGAGAATTGGCAAAGATATAGACTTCCTAAGGGGCCACATGGGGAAATCCTGGATTTGGCAAGGGGTCTCCCCACAAAAATTTGAAAAATGATGAAAAAATATTTTGTTCCCAGGTTTTGATGCAGATCGGCGGGGAATCAGTCTACAAATCGATTAAGGTATTCCTTTTTAGAATCGGATGAGAATTGACAAAGNCCTAAGGGGCCACATATGAAAATCTTGGATTTGGCAAGGGGTCTCCCCACAAAAATTTGAAAAATGATGAAAAAATATTTTGTTCCCAGGTTTTGATGCAGATCGGCGGGGAATCGCTCCACAAATCGATTAAGGTATTCCTTTCTGGAATCGGATGAGAATTGGCAAAGATATAGACATCCTAAGGGGCCACATATGAAAATCTTGGATTTGGCAAGGGGTCTCCCCACAAAAATTTGAAAAATGATGAAAAAATATTTTGTTCCCAGGTTTTGATGCAGATCGGCGGGGAATCGCTCCACAAATCGATTAAGGTATTCCTTTCTGGAATCGGATGAGAATTGGCAAAGATATAGACATCCTAAGGGGCCACATATGAAAATCTTGGATTTGGCAAGGGGTCTCCCCACAAAAATTTGAAAAATGATGAAAAAATATTTTGTTCCCAGGTTTTGATGCAGATCGGCGGGGAATCGCTCCACAAATCGATTAAGGTATTCCTTTCTGGAATCGGATGAGAATTGGCAAAGATATAGACATCCTAAGGGGCCACATATGAAAATCTTGGATTTGGCAAGGGGTCTCCCCACAAAAATTTGAAAAATGATGAAAAAATATTTTGTTCCCAGGTTTTGATGCAGATCGGCGGGGAATCGCTCCACAAATCGATAAAGGTATTCCTTTCTAGAATCGGATGAGAATTGAAAAAGATATAGACATCCTAAAGGGCCACATATGAAAATCCTGGATTTGGCAAGGGGTCTCCCCACAAAAATTTGAAATATGATGAAAAAATATTTTGGTCCCAGGTTTTGATGCAGATCGGCGGGGAATCGGTCCACAAATCGATTAAGGTATTCCTTTCAGGAATCGGATGAGAATTGACAAAGATATAGACATCCTAAGGGGCCACATATGAAAATCCTGGATTTGGCAAGGGGTCTCCCCACAAAAATTTGAAATATGATGAAAAAATATTTTGTTCCCAGGTTTTGATGCAGATCGGCGGGGAATCGCTCCACAAATCGATAAAGGTATTCCTTTCTAGAATCGGATGAGAATTGACAAAGATATAGACATCCTAAGGGGCCACATATGAAAATCCTGGATTTGGCAAGGGGTCTCCCCACAAAAATATTTTGTTCCCAGGTTTTGATGCAGATCGGCGGGGAATCGCTCCACAAATCGATTAAGGTATTCCTTTCTAGAATCGGATGAGAATTGGCAAAGATATAGACTTCCAAAGGGGCCACATATGAAAATCCTGGATTTGGCAAGGGGTCTCCCCACCAAAATTTGAAAAATGATAAAAAAATATTTTGTTCCCAGGTTTTGATGCAGATCGGCGGGGAATCGCTCCACAAATCGATTAAGGTATTCCTTTCTAGAATCGGATGAGAATTGACAAAGATATAGTCTTCCTAAGGAGCCACGTATGGAAATCCTTCGGTATTCCTTTTGAGAATCGAATGGAAATGAGCAAAGATATAGGAGTCCATATGGAAAGCCTTCTAGGAAAACATACCTTTAAAAAATCAACCTCATTAGTCTCTAATTTATTGTCTTAATAGGTGCTAATGGTGTGGGATAAACAAATGGGAATTGGCTTAAAAACACACAGGCAGCACGCAGTTTCCGGCTAAAAGCCACTCGGTTTCGTGTCAATAACTCAATTTAATTGCAATTGTTGGCCACTAACGAGGCTAATCCCTCTTGGCCAACTCGCTTGGGCAATGCGATAAATTTAGACTCGTAGAATCGTAGAACGGGTGAAGATTTCTTCCCATAATTTCGATGGCACTTCAGTTGATTTCTCGCAGGTTAACGCTTGCTTGAAAATACAGTATAAATCTATATATAATATATACTTCTTAGAGCTTCTACCGCATAAATGTATATATAGGATGTATATTGCTTCGCCCTCTGCTTGGCTCTTCTGTCATTTAATTATACAATTTTTAGAAATTTCAAAACTGCTGTCATAATGTGCCAGCATTTGGCAATACATGGCCGAGACATCGAACCAGCTTCTGCCCAGCAGAAGCAGCGGCATTAATTATTTGGCCTAATTGGCCAAAAAGGTTTAATTCCCCTTGATTGACCGCACAGTCGGATCGAATTTGATTCTAAATCGAAGAATTCTATATATGATTTTGGCAGAATTTTTTTAGGGGAATTAAGGGAAAGATTTTGCTAAATTTTCTTGTTTTTATAAAAGGGATTTATTACAAGAAGACTACCTACATTTTCTTGCCTTTTTTAAAATTAACTTTTAGTTTGAAATCACTTGTTAAATAGCAATTTAAATTTCCTAAGAAAACAGATACATTTTTATGTTTTTCGTTTAAGGAAAAGTCCAATTCTTAATAGCTTTTCTTGGTAATTCCAAATACAGTCTGAAATCCACACAATAATTGTTTACTTTTTCTGGAAATTTCTGCAAAATCAATTCGTCAAATGATTTGCTAAAAAGTTTGCCAAAAAACCAGAGATTAAAATTGAATAAAATCCATTTTTAGACGAAAATGAAAGAAAATGGAACTGAAATTGTCATTGATTTGAAGCTGAAGGTCAGAAATGGTTTCTGGAATCGATGGCTTTTCAATAATTAACGCGTCGTTTCTTCTATTTTTTGTTGTTAAATTTTTTTTTGGTTTATACAATATGTTTATTATTGGCTTTTGCGTTTGCCCACATGTGCCATATAGAAAATAGATGAATATATATTCCGATATAATTTTTTTTGTATTTTTTGTTGTATTTTTTTGCATGACGTAAGCGCTCACGAGTCGTTGTCTGCGATTTTCCACGCATCTGACAGATACTTTTTATAATTTTTGTTTTTGTTCTTTAAACTTTGTGTTTTAGATATTATTTTATTAGAGCACACTTTTTGATTCTTTTAATGGTTTTTTTTTTTAAATACATTTTTTTATTATTGTTTTAAAATGAATATTTTACCGTTAACGCGACAGCAGTGAAAAAAAAATGAAAATAATAAAAAAGAAAATGCCAGCAAAGTCGACGTGGCGAACGCATTAACGGAAACTACTGAAATGTGAAAGGCAGCGCTGAAAAATTTTCAATTCCGATTCCTGATCTCGACGATTTCGAAGTCTATATCTGCATATATATGTACATAGTCTGTGTATTGGTGAGTATCTGTGTGAGAGAGGCTAACTTCGTTGCTGACGAGATACACGTGTGGCGGGCCTGTTTTGTACAAGTATCTGTGTATTTCACTGAGGATGTATCTTTCCATTTTTGTTTGTGTTTGTGTTGAGGCAAGAGGCCCCAGATCATCGTTGTTCTGTCTGCCAATTTCGAAATATGCTAACCCCCCTCACATACACCTGCCCCTGCCCACACCCACCGACTGCCATAAATTTTCACACCCAGACCCCCCGAAGCACTTTTTCGAATTTCGAAAATCATCATCGTCAGAACACGATTTTTGACTCTTTTGAAATATATTTGCACAGCGAAAGTAAAAGCGAAAATGAGAATATTTTTGAGGAGAGTTTTCTCGCCCAAGAGAGTCCAGAGCATATTTTAGAGATTTCTCATAAAATATTACAAGCAATTAACTAANAGAGGCCCCAGATCATCGTTGTTCTGTCTGCCAATTTCGAAATATGCTAACCCCCCTCACATACACCTGCCCCTGCCCACACCCACCGACTGCCATAAATTTTCACACCCAGACCCCCCGAAGCACTTTTTCGAATTTCGAAAATCATCATCGTCAGAACACGATTTTTGACTCTTTTGAAATATATTTGCACAGCGAAAGTAAAAGCGAAAATGAGAATATTTTTGAGGAGAGTTTTCTAGCCCAAGAGAGTCCAGAGCATATCCTAAAATATAACAAGCAATCAACTAAAATTATAATTACTAAAGTAATATTAAACACCTTAAGTTAGGCGACTTGGAAACCTCAAAAATTTCCTTAAAAACTACAGTTTTCGAAATCAAATATCCCCTTAAAAATCACATTTTCTTTCATAAAATGTGTGACCAATTAATTGTCACTAAAATTTGTCTAAACCATAAATTATAATGAATTTTTGTAGTGTAATCAGACATCAAAGTCTTTATGGTTTTGACTTTTCAAATTTCACAAGATACTCTATCTGCCATAACTGATTTTTAGATAGTTTTTCCTAAAAATATCATTTAATGTGTGGATATAGTAATTAAAAGAAAACATATTCCATCCAGAAATAAAACTTGTTTTTAGAAAAGTACTAATTTTTTGAAAGAGTGAAGATCAAGCTTTAGAAGTTAAGGTTTTGGTTTGAAATGTTTATGGATATTTTAAAGCCAATAATAATACCTATAAAGGGCTCTAAAATATACCAATATATCTAAAATTTATACTCTAAATTATAGAGTCAAAAAATATGATAATATTTTTCAAAAAATACTTTAAAAAATCCTTTTTTTTTGTTTAATTTTTGGCAGAAAATGGAAAATGTCAAGCAAAGAACCTAAGAGGCAAGGAGGCAACTGCAAATACTTAGCTGGGCTCGTCAGATCATCAATCTGCTCGTTTGTGGCACCTGCTATCAAGATGTTTGGCTAAAATTGTCCATCGACCCAGCACCACCCCCTCTTCAGCCACTTCAGCCCCCTCGAGGCACGAGGCAAGGAAATCGAAAACAAATGCCAGAAATGCCTTACGTAGGATGTATCCTACAAATCGTACTAAAATCGTACAAAATCGTACATATATCGTACATTTTCTACCAAAAAGTCCGCGTAAATGCGATTCCTAGTGGTGACGCTATGTCGGTTCCGCAAAATACAATTATAGATCCCCAACAAGAGGAGGAGATGGGAAAGCGCCAAACAACCAGAAATAGAACTGCAACATGCTCTTCTTTTACTTTTTTTTTCTAATTTTCTCTAGTGTTTTTCTATTTGAATTTCTGCCACTTTTCTTGGTAGTTTTTCTCGGAGTCTTAGTACTTAATCTTTTGCGATTTATAGCCACTAACGAAAAAAAAATAAGAAGAAATTGAAAAACAGGGGAACGATATATACTTTGTGCGATATTTTTGCGCCTGCATTCCTGTCATGTCAGTTGTAAAGGTGCCAAGCTCCGGGCACACTTGTACACTTGAAAAAACAATAAAGTATTTCAAAAAACACTTTTTTTAAGGTACAGTACTTTACAGACTTTTCAAACAGTATGTCTTCTTAAAAATATTTAAAGAGTCATACATTCTAAGCCTAAAAGGATGTCATTTCATAAAATGTAGGCATAATTTCCGGACTATTATTTTGAAAAAAGGCTTGAAAATAGTTTAGAAATAGTTAATTTTGAAAAGGGTCTAGAAATTTATTATTGGCGTGTTCATTTATCCAGTAATAATTTTAATTTAATCCTAGATCAGACATTTAATTGATAAATTTAAAATGCAGGGAACTTAAAAAGTCGATCTATTATTTTCTGCTAGAATTTTTCTGCTTCAGTGTAAAATGTTCTTTTAGTACTTTTTTGTGTGTCTTTCTGTTGGCAAAGTCGCAATAAATTGATTCCTAATGCAGTCTGGCTATCTGTCTGGCCGTCCATTTGCCAAATAAAACGATTTCGGTCTGATCGGGCCTTTTGGCATTATTTCCGCTTTGATCGCTCAACCGATCCCCCGACAGCAAGTGAAAGTATATTCTCATTTCTTTGTTTTCCGCAAAAAAGTTGCACAATTTCTCGCACATCTGCATAATGCAACTGCATGTCAAAAATTATGGCATCACGAAAGAATTTCAATTCTTTTTTTGTGACTCTCGCATTTCAATTCGTTTTTTTTCGCAGAAAATGCGCATTTTTATCACACATACGCAGTGTGGGCTATTCTTTCTTTTTTTTTTTGTATGAACAAGGAATGGCCCAATTTTTATTTAAAAAATTTATACTGACACTTTTCGAAACAGGAAAAGATTCAGAGACACAATTATGGCATATATGTGGAAAGATTATATGCGAAAAGTGAAAATTTCACGGGACAAGTAGAATGGGATGCATTCATTAATTACCAGAAATTAAAAATATAATATTTGTGTATTTTAAGATGGTTTTTCAAAAGGGGATGGGATGTCAAATCGTTTAATTTATTTCGCATAAACAAAATAGAACAAATATGTGTTTGAAAATAATAATTTCTGTTACATGTAAATAAAATACTAGTTTCTTATTTTAATTCCCTTTGTTTAACAAAGAATTCCCTTTAAATTCCCTTTATTTGACCCTCTATTTGAAGTGACCGTTACATTTCCCTGATTAAGAAAAAGCTCAAAAGCCTCAGGTTCTTAAAATCGCTACAAAATCGGAAAAGCTTTTGAGGAAAAGCTATTGTGTCACCTGTGGCGTAGAGGGTGCCACCTGGAAAAAGCTTCTACAAAAGCCACCCCTACTAAATCGCAACAGAATAAGGATATTAAGGATAGGTTTTTAAATAAAATGTTTAAAACTAAAATAAGAGCACCTAGTTGTCTTAAAATTTAAGTGTTTCATATTATTATAATATTTATAATGGACTATGGAAATAAATGTGTTTAATAAGTCTAAAAATCATAATAGGAATGTGGTTTTTGTTTTTTTAATATGTATAAATAATAAATAGATAGAAATAAAACATTTTAAGTGTGACCAGGGTTGTATTTGTCAAGAAAATACCATTTTCCAAAGAAACACATCAATTATTACAATTAATATTCTATAAAGTGCTCTTATTTTGGTTTAAATATTTAAAATAGTAATAATTATTTTCTTAATTAAGAATTTAAAACTCACCTTCACACTTGAGACCCTGAATAAAAAATCCCCCCATCAGCGAGCCACAGTGATCGCAAAAAGTCGGTGACATAAAAGTGTGGGGCTTGAAACGATGCGGCATATCGATCTTAAAGCGTTCCCGCAGCAACTAAATTATAAAAATAATTATAAATATTATATATTCATAATTTAATCAAGAAAATTGGTAAAACCACATACAATTGTACTAGCTGAGGTAAAAACGGATCCAGAACATTTTCCCAACAACTTTTCATGACACTTTTTATGCACCACCGTCTGACAAACTGCATATGAAATATTTAGTTTAATATTTTATTATTTTTTAAATCTTAAAATAATAATTTTTAGACTTACTAATGCACTGATAGCCTTGTTTACCAAATCCCCAGAGGAACAAGTTGCAAAAAGCACAAAAAGTAGGCTGGCGAAAGAATTTGGCCACAAAACGATGCCCATTGATGTCGTGGGTTCTGAAAAGGATGGGATATGATATTATATCTTACAAGGATAATATTAATTCTAATTACTGACTTCTGATGCTTGATGGCGCCTCGTCGATTGGTTATGCTCCGAGGACGAGTTCGCCTGTCCACATAGACACTGCTTCCGGTGACACCGACGCCTCCTTTCTCTGGCAAGCCTGTGCTGCTCTCCCTATCCCGATCCCGATCCCTGTCCCTATCCCGATGATAGGCCTCCTCCTTGGAGTGCTGCCTGGGCAGCTCAAAGGAATGCTGCTTGCCATAGTGATCTCTTTCCCGATCTCTGTCCCGATCCCTTCGGGCTCCACCGGAGGCACTACTGCCACTTAATCCACTTCCAGCACCACTGCTGCTGCTCGAGCTCTGTTTGTAGCGAGTCTGAAAGTAAGATGTTAAAATAATTAATATATATTTTAAAAATTGGCATAAAAAACCACTTCATTATGGAATTCTATAAATTTCTGCACCTGTTCCAGCCTTACACTCTGTTTACACATTAGTTTTATATTTTTAATTGGATTTTGGCTCTTGATTTTGTAAATAAAGCTGATCTGTTTGTTTTAAATCAAAACAAAGAATCTTTCGTTTATAATTACAATTCATTCATGCCGATATTATTTAATAATATTTTTGTTTAATAGTTGGAGAAGCCATATGGAAAATTTAGGTATTAAAATGTTTATCGCTCTAGTATTAAAATAGGAAATATCTTAATTTTAAGATTTTGCAAATTATTCGAAGTTTGGGGTATCATATACATAGCTGAGAGTCTGTAGGAAAACTATAAAGTTCAAGGACTATAAGAACCTATACAAAAAACAGGTATGATACTCCTGAGAGTCTATAGTAAAAACTTCTTATTTCAAATATAAAATCTAATGGAATCTTGACGCCTAAAAGTACTGGGTATTAGTACCTTTTTTGTTTAAAATTTTTAATGTATAATATTTGATATTGGCTCTATCAGAAAGCCCCTTTCTCTAGGATCTCATAACCCCTGACCCCCTAGAGAACCTCTACTCACCTCGTGACCCCCTTGACCGCCCTGATGGCGGGAGGAGCCCCCGGAGCTGCGGGGTCGCTGGCTGCTGGAATTGCTGGACTTTTGCTTGCGCACCTGGGCGCGTGTGAACATCATCTTGGGGTCTTGCTCTGCGGTCTCCTGATTCCGTTGCGGATTGTGATTCCGATTCCCATCTATATACAAATATATATATATTTTTTTTTCTATATATNTTTGTGGGGAGGATCTTTTAGGTGTGTTTTCTTGGGGCTTCTGTTTTGTGTTTCACTTTTGGCGCTTTATGGCGAGTACAAGGCGATTCTTTTATATTTATATTATTTGGCGCTTTATGGCGAGTACAAGGCGATTCTTTTATATTTATATTAAATAAACAGTGTGCATTTTCAGTCAGCTGTGTGTTTCTGCTTCTGCTTTATGCTTTCTGCCTCTGCCTCTCTGCTTTCTGCTTTTTTTCTGGCACTTCTTGGCCAGGTTTAAAGCCGCGTTGATGGATACCTGAAAGACAGCACACAGTGAGAAAAAAACATACTAAAATTATGCATAATATTTTGAATTTGAATGTTGTTGCTGGACATCGACATTGGCCTTTAGCCGTCTGCCCCATTTTAGTTTTGTTTTGCCCCCTCCACCACCCACTCCTCCCCCTTGGGGGGAAAATTGTGTCACGTATTCCGATATGACATTGACATTTTTTTTTTTTTTTGGGCGGTCGAGTGGGTGGAAAAGTGTTGAGGAACCATTTGTCTGATGCCAGACTGATGATCGCTGAGGATCTATTAATTACACTGAGAGAAATGTCATAACAAAGGGGTATCTATATATTTTTTATGAGAATTTAGAAGAGCAGGATCATTTGTACTTTAAAGAAACTATATTCCAACAACTTTCTGATTCATTAAAATAGTTTTTCTCTTAGAATGAATAAAAAGGGAACGTTCATTTTTACGCAAATGAATTTCTTAAAAAAGCAATTACAAATAATGAATAAATGAATTTTAATGAAAAATTAACACCTTAAAGAATTTATATTCCTTTCAAATCATCAATAAAGAAAGAAATCTTCCAAAAAATAAACCCAATGAATGCCTTCAATTTAAGATAAATTTATAAGTTATGGATTAAAAATAATGCCTTCTCCTAAGACTTTATTTTAATAATTATTTGATAGAGAATTGAATTTATAGAAAAATGATAAATGTATTTAATATATATACGTCCTTTGTCATCCGACTCAAGTATAGAAAATAATTTTCAATGGCCATAAAGTTGGCTTTTTAATGTTTAAATATTCTGAATAATTTCTTTGGAAAATTTTATTTTCGGGGGAATAACAAATTTTTTGATTCATCGTTAAGAGCATAATATCAGCATAATATCAGAATCTGAGTGTATTTGTTTGGAATTTTTCAATGATTACCATTTGAATTTGTGTTGTTTTCGAGATTGTTTTTGTATTAATTGAATTGTATTTCTTTTTGTTGTTTTGGAAAGTTGACTGGAGGAGCGGTCGACTAATAATGGATTCGGAAATTTATTGAAAATCTAACAGCCCACACAAAACAGGAGAACAAAAATACACAAGAAAGTTGTTGGAGGGAATCCGCGCAAATTGGCGAAAAACGTTTTGAAAAATATGATTTTTTTTTGTTGTGTTGAGGGGGTTTATAGGTGGGGGATTTTTGGTTTTTGGACGCTCTACCCCAAAAATAAGCTCTTGATTCATTTTTGAAAATTTTTGTTGTGAATGCCGTACCGCTTTCCATTTCCATGCCCGATTGTTGTTAATGTTATTAAAAATAGAAATTAAGTGGCGAATTGTGCGCGATTGCGTGCCAATTGATTGCCGGATATGATAAAAACACAAACAAGATGTGCCAAATCCTCCGATCCGCAAAGGAATGAATCTATATAGATCTAAGATATATGCATGCTATAGTATCTGTCCGATTTCAGGGTTAAGGTTCTCGGTTCTCAGCTCTCAGCTCTCAGTCCATCAAGGCTGACTGTCGCATTACAAAATTTGTAACAGAATTCGAAAGAATTTTAATCCAATTCGGGGGTCCCTGGAAAATATTTATTTGTCTTTTCGTGTTTTGTGTGTTTTCGGAATTTATGGCTCTAAAATAATCAACAAAAAAAGGTCCTTGACTAAAATGTAGTTCTTTTTCAAGAAAAAATAACATTTACAAGAAATGGGGGAATGTTTGAGGCAAAAATGTTGAAAGAAATTGTTAGTTTTTTTATGTTTTCTTTAAATTATATAGAGATTTTTAAAAACTGTTTTAAAAGGCTTTGATTTGTAAGATTTCCATTAAAATAGTTATCTTTTTCATTGCATATTAAAAATCATACTGATTTTAGGTTTAAAAACTATTTGCTATTTTTCTTCAATTTTTATTTGCCATTTTCCTTATTTTTAAAAAAATATATTTATTTCTATATTTTGTCAAATATTTATCTGTTGCTTTCGAATTTGTCGAATGTTTGTATATGTATTATTGTTTTGACATTGTTGTGATTGCTTTTTAGCCAAGTTAATCCCGAAAATTTGTGTGGCCTTTTTAATTACTTGAAAAATATTATTTTTGACCAAAAAGAAAGGTATTTTTTTTTGTTCTAATTATTTATTTAAGAGTATTGTTGATTTTTGGAAACTGTTTATTGGTAAATAAAAAACTAAACAGATATAAAAACTATAAAGAAAAATGTATTTTAAAAACTATTTTAGATAGTTAGAATTTATGGTTTCTTTAAAGATTTAATTAAATAAAAGATATATTTCTTTGTAGAGGTTCCTCTAAAGTTTTATTATTTCTTGGCATTACTTTAATTTAAAATTTAATTTCCTGCCCAATCGGTTGAGGTCTGGAAGTGTTTAATTAACTGGAAACACAAATGTCTTAACTCACACGATCGTTTGGCTAAATGAACTGATTTTCCAGCGGCGGTTTATGTTGGTATTTGTTATTTTCGCTGCCAGTGGCTGGCGATAATTGAACTGGTATTGATGGGCCATCGGCGATTGAGATGACAAGTAGTTTATAGAGCTCGATTCTTATTCTGATTCTGATTGATCGAGTGGGGCATTCAGAGTCTATCACGAGCACGTGTTCGAGCGCGAAAATCATGAAATAAAAGTGAACAATTTTTGGGTGAGAGAGATTTAAAAATCTTTGTGGAGGAAAGTGGAGGAAACTTTTTGGATTTTTCAGATTGAAAAATCTGAAATTTTTGGTATTGAGTTTTGGGAGCGAGAGGAAGGTGAGGTTGGGATAGGGGGGGAGGGGGCTACTATAAACACATTCCACATTTGGTACACACAATAATAAATATTTCGTAGTGAAATGCTTTTGTTTTAATGCCCCGAAAAACACATCGCAAATGAACTGTATGATTGTGCGGTTCTCTCTCTTATTCCTTTCCCTCTTATTCTCCTATTTTTCATCGCATTTTCCTTCATTTTATATTCCATATATAACCCCTATATAGTTCTATATGGCTGTGACGTCATAATGCCAGGTGTACAAAGGCACAGGTGCACCTGTAATCTGCCTGGGCTTCTATATATATTTTTTGGTCTTTCACTTTCACTTGGCACTGCAAAAAAAAAAATAGGAAGAATGTACTTTTCACGCACTTTCACTTGCCTGCAACACGCATACGCCGTGTTGCACGTTCTGGTGCAAAAATTATTGCCACCAAAAACAACGAGAACACAACCGAAACATGGCCAGAACGTGCAACAATTTTTGCTTTTATTTCTTTTTTTTTTTTTGGAAAAAAAATAGAATCTCAAAGTAACAATAAATAGATTCGAGTATCTGTCAGATACAGTCCGCTCTGAATTTTCCGCAGCGTTCGCACGGGAACGCTCAGCATTCGTATCTGAAAGTGATATACCCGAATTGTATCTCAGACTCTGGCCTATAGCTGTATCTGTATCTGTAGCCGAGTATCTGTGTATCTGCATCTCCATTTGGGAGAGTGATCTCTCGTACTCTCCCATCGTATTGAAATTTTTCTTGTTTTTCCTTCAGTTCCGTCGCCTTCGATCCATATAGACAGAATATATGTTTTTTTTGTGTATATTTTGTATATTCGAGATCATGTGCTCTTTTTACATTACTCCGTGGCGTTACCCAAAATTTTGGGTGCCCAGAGAGAAACTGAGAACTAGAGAAAAGTCTCAGAAAAGCTTTATTTGTTTGGAATTTTTTGAAAACAAAAGAAAATAAAAGATTTACTTTTGAAAAAAAAGTATTAAAGAAAATGGTTGGAAATTTTCATAAATTTTCCTATAAACTCTGCAAATTTTAATTTGTTTTTATAAAAATTTAAGTAACTATATTTATAAAATATTTAATCCCTTATTTTATAGGAAATCCCCCATTCTATACCTTTGAATTTCTTTCAAGAAAGAAAGCTTCAAAAGCTTTGTATTTTTTTGGGTTTTTGGAGGCACGCGCCTCTCCAAATTTTCTCGCAAAATCTCAATGTTTATTTATGTATTTTGTTAATTTTAACTTAAAAAGCAAACAAGCTGAGAGCCCAAAAAAATTAAGGCTATTTGTTTGAGAGAATTGTATTGATTGGTACTCGGAATCTTGCAGTTTCCACTTTGGAAAACGCAAGTGACAAATGTTTTTGATCGATCTGATCGAACTCCCATGACTCGATTCATTGATTTTCTTTAATATTGTCCATTAATTTGAAGAATTTATATATTATTTCTTAGTCAGACTATCTTTGAATAAATGAAATAAGAAAAAGTTTTTGGGGGAAAGTACCAGATATTTTATATACAAATTTTATATTTTAGTCTTTGTTTTGGCTTTTGTCTCACTATTCCTACAAGATTATTAAATATTTCCACAAATATCTAGAAATTATTGAGAAAAGAATCTGATACTCTTAACAACTGTCTGGTTGTGTGAGCTTGAGCCCTTGAGGACAGAAGAATACCAGAATATTGGCCTGGCCTCGTTTTTCTTTTTGTGGTTTTGGTGAAAATCAAATGCCGAACAATGATTGAGTTTCGAGTCAAGGCCGAGCTGGGGGAGAAAAGTTTATCGTTTAACTTTTCCGGGGTCAGAGGCCGGGGGTCAGAGCGGCAGCTGCTCGGCACCATTTGTATGCGGAGTATTGGCCTGGCCGACTGATTCATGGGCTTCATTTTCCGGCGGTTTGTCTGCCGAAAGCGAATTGAATGGCATAAATCAGTTCTGGGCCAGACAATAATGAAAATGTCGAGCCCATATTGCGGCACACACTTGAATCAGTATCTTCCAGATACATCTGTGTATTGTATCTGTGATATGCGGCATTGATATTCAACTAGATAGTTAATCAAGCAAAAAAAATGTGGCCAACCTTCGTGTCCTGGATCCTGGATCCAGCAACGAATGGTCGCGTGCGAGGAGCTTATAAGTAAGTATCTCTGGGATGTGGCAACCGACAAATATCGGTTGCATGCCATGCCAGAAAAAATAAAGGATGCTGCCGGTTGCATGTTGCAAGGATTTCCCAAGGCTCCCAATTCTCTAACAAAAAAAATCTCTGAAATTCTGCACCTGGCATTTGGCAGTCATTACCAAAAGTTTAAGGCGCTTAAGCTGGCGCTTCCCTCACTCAGAATCACCTGCAAGCCTTTAATAATTTCACACGACACTGTCAGGCAAAATGTCCTGTGAAATCTATACAGAAATTATAATCATTTACATAAACTATAAATGGACCTTGTGACTCAGCTATTTGGATGCCTTTGAGGCCGTTTGGGGGGTTGGGTTGGCGGAGCAAACAATCAGTTTTTGGTCCTGGACGAAAGCAACATTTTGATGACCACAGCTGGAATGGCCCCAATGGCGCAATAAACACAGATACTCACCCATACAGGGAATGGAGTGCTTACAATATATAACCATTATCAGGTGTCAGTCCCATTGTTTACTTAGTCAGCGACAATTTCCATTTGCCAGCCGAGCGAGCGGGTCAAGACAATGTCCTTGCTAAGGATGGCCGGGAAATAACATTATTTTAATCAAAATATATACAAATAACAAAAAACTACGAGCATGGTAACACTATTTGGCCAGTGTTACCTTGCTATGTGACAATAAGTTGGATTAACTTTAATTATTTCTTTTTTTTCATCTGAAATCACAGTTGAATGGCAAACAATCTCCATGTATCCTCGACTTCCATCTCTAGGGGAGTCCAAAAAAAGGGTCCTTGGCATTCGTACACGTCGCACAATCAATTGCTATTAGTTTTCATTACACACAAATTACCATAAAATCACATAGCCCGGCAACTAGCCAGCCGGCCTTTATTCTCTCTTTTTTTTTCTCCTCTGCCCCTTTTCTGGAACAAACTACTTACGACCGCAAGGTGAACACTTTTTCGATATTCATGGAATAATTACACTTTATCAGGGACACTTCATGAATTAGCAACAACAGCCCAGACAAGGACCAAGGACCAAGAACCTCGACCCTTCCTTCTTGCTCAACTGAAATTAGTCAAGTTTTTGTTGCGTTTACGTGGAAATTATCGTAATTAGAATATATTGAGCAATAAAAGTGATTTTTATTATTGAACTTGTGCTCAACTCACCCCATCTCCTCCTCCCCTCCAATCCTGTTCTGTTCGTCGTTTGCAGTTTATTTTGGCTACCCAGGTAAATGGCAAACTTTTGCTCAAGTGCCGGGTGGGTCGGGAAAGTCGATCCTTTGAGGCAACTTTACCGCTTGCAGGGCTACCGTAAAGCTGGCCAACTTTCACAGGCAATACCATAGTTTCTCAGTTCAGGCTCAAAGAGTTTCTCATCGAAGCCCTGGACATCCGGATACAGGACATGGCGAAATTAACTCTCCGGCAAGGGGGCATAAAAACGCAGGCAGGACATTTCATTGGCTGCCGTTAAATAGAATTAGGGTGTGCACTGAGGAATTTTTTATTTGAAACTAAAGATTATATAAAAATAATTATAATATTTATAGTAAAAATTAATAATTAATAGTCTTTGTGGCAAAGTTTCTGAATCTATAAAATACAGTGCCTACTTTTAGGCGGCTTTAATATTTTTTTAAAATGCCTTTACACTTAAATATTAAATCAAGCTAAAATATAAAGAAATAAGAATTGTTTTAAGTGCACAAATGAGATCTAAATGGTTCCGAATTTTAGGGGCTTCTGATTCGAAGTTGGGAAGAGGTCCTAGTTGGGATTGGGGAGGGGCCCGAGCACTTCGCATGTCCTGCCTGTTGTCCTGCCTGTCCTGTATTTGTGTAGCTGTGGGTGTTTTGTCAAGAAGCGAATGTCAATGGCCAAAAACAGCTGTCAAAACACAGACACTCCTCCAGGAGCCTGATAATGTAATTTGACAATCAACCGAGTGCCACCAGGGCACCCGAAAACGAGCTGAACTTTGAACTGGGGCTCGGTTCCAGGATACCGGAATATCAGAATACCAGGACCTCTATGCTCTCAATGCTGTGTGACCTGGGATGCTGGACTTTGCTAATGCAACTTAATCGATTGGCATTGCTGGGGAATTTTCTAGGTAATCGACTTTGATGGCCAAGGATACGGATTCGGCCATTCGATGTCCTGCGAAAATGTGCAAAATACGAAAGGACATGGGGATTTAATGAGCAGACGCAACACTGAACTGACATGGAAGGACTCATAAATTGTTTTTGCCAGAAAGGGGGAGGCAGTTGGCTGCTTTTATGAAAACATTTCCGTGGACATTGGCCATTAAAGTGTTGAGGTCCTGCCACACTGGCCCAGCCACGGCGAAATGCACTTAGGCCAAAAAGGTCCTGGCCCAGAGTCCTGGAATCCTGTGGCATTGGCATTGTTTTGTTTTATATGCAAAGAGCTTATAAAATTGAATAGAGAGCCGCGCGGATTCATAATAATGGCCTGCAATGTGGGAACTGCGTTAACCCGCTTAATGTCTGCACTTAAATCTATAATATGGAGCGTATAAAAAAAATCATAGCACATAAATTATGCCCTTTTTTCTAGGGTGGAACTTGTTACCAACAATATCTATAGTCTAACATATTTTTTTAAAATTAATTTTGTAGAAAAAATTTCAATACAAGACTTGTTTCTAGACAATTATCTATTTATATCATTAATCTCTTTACTGTTGAGGTCCACCTTAATACTGCCATCCAATAAATAGAAAAATTACATTAAAATAATGTTGTGTAAGCGAAAATTGCGTTTACAAATCCAATCTGTGCTGGGTGGGAAGGCACCTAAAATGGAAAAAAATTTACTTTATACCTATTGGGTTATAGACAAAGTTATCCTGGAGAGTATAACCCGAACCGACCCGCTCCACCCCGCGGGACAGTGTGGCACAAAATGGTCGAGTTTTTATAGTAACGCCCACATTAAATTACAAGCGACCAGATAACTTTGCCAATGACACTTTGATGATGCCGTTTGCCATTCGCCATCCGCCATTTGCCGTTCGCCATTTTCCCATTTGCCATTTTGAAACCCGAACACGGGGAGTACAGTACTCCCCCCAATAGGCGGACCAAATACCAGTAGGGGGGGATCATAAAGTTCCTGAAGCTTCGTCTTTTTGATGATGAAGAGGAGAGCTCTGCAGGCGTATTCGTTTTCAGAAGGAGATGGGAGAGCTATAGGATGCTTAGTGCACTGAAAGAAGAGTTTCTTGAACGGTTCTTAAGGCAAAAAGATAGGAGATGTTAGGAGACTATATATTTTAGCTTAAAAGAAACTTAATTAAAGGGGTTTCTGTAGAAACACACTATTTTTAGAGACTAGAAGGGGAGCTATCAAACTTAGTGATAAATTTATCAGCCAGTAAATATTTCTTCAGTCTAAATACTTAATATCCTGGCAGTAGCTCCCTTAGGCCCTAAAATTCAACAATAAATATCTATATAATATAATATAATTACTATTAATACCTTTTCTTCCAGTGTAATGAGCGAATGAATGGAGTGACGGGCCATTCGCTTTTGCGGTCTCACCCTTTTCCAGGAACAGGAACAGGAACGGAAACAGGAACAGGACTCTTGGCATTGCTTCCCGTCACTTGTGGCTTTGCCCACAGCAGGAGCCAGGGCCAGGAGAAAGCGGAGAAAGTGCCAGGAGACTGAAACTGGAGAAAGAGCATCCGTCGGTTGAAGAGAAAACTTAACAAGCTGGTCAGGCTGGCCGGCAAATAGATAAACTAGCACCGCATGCTCGACAATTTGACTCCGCTCCGGCATCCAAAGGTGTTGCCCCCAAACGGAAATGGTCAGAATGGAAAAACGTGGGTGGAGGGAGGAGGTGACCACTCCGTGTGCCACCAAAAAGGAGGTGGGTTAAGGGACTCCACATACATGTCATTGCCATGGACAAGCGTTTCAGATTTACAAAACATTTTATTCAGTCCAAGTCGTAGTGGCAACAACAGCTCAGGTTCACAGGTTTCGGCCTGGGATGATCTGAATACCAAGCACTGAGAGAAAATATGTGTAAGGTAATTTTTAAGATAATTTTCAACTAATATAAAATATTTTAAATATTTTAGAAATAGTTACAAAAGTTAGATGCCTAAAAGTAGGCTTGCTTTTTTGGCAATAGTTTTAATGAGATTTTATTAATTTTATATTATTTTTTCCTTCTTGTTT
>JAJJHT010003242.1:689593-700793 GCA_021223865.1 Drosophila pandora | reverse complement strand
CTTTTGAAAAAAAAAAGACAAAATGTATCTGTATCTGTGTATCTCAGTTTTGTAAGGAAGAAGAGGGGCGGCGGACAAGAGGGGAGGAGTGGCTGGGGAGCCAAACGTCAACAGCAGCCGCGGCGACAAGGATACGACAACTTCAGGACGAATGCTGGGGCGAAACTTCTTTGGCCATGCCCTCTCCTGCCGGATCCTAACGCCCACTCTTCCCCCGCTTCTCTCCGCCTCTCTCTCCCCACAAAAAACAACAACAGAAGCAGAAGCTGAAGCGGCAGCGACAGGAAAAATAAAAGAAGAAAAAAAAAAAAAAAACACAACGAGCCGAGAAAACTCAATTAAACTTTTGTAATTACAGCTAAAACGGAAGAAGATATTTATCCAGTATAATTGCATTGAAGGCAAATGAAAGAAAAGGAAAGCCGGAGAAACGGGAAAGAAAGGCAACCGAAGGACGAAAAAAAAAACAACAGAAAACAAAAAAGGGAGAGAAAGCACAGGAATGGCGACACACACACACACACACACACACACAGATAGGGAATAGGAAAACCAAAAACCAAAGCGAAAGAAAGCAGAAAGAATAAATAAACAAAAGGGAACCGGCCGAGAGGAGATAGCAGACAGAAGAAGGAGTGGAGAAAGCGGGAGATAGGCAGGAGACTGGCAGGACAAAACATTCGGATCATCGTTCTCGTATCCTTCAGATACGGTCTACAAGATACGAGATACAAGCTACGGGAAATGCACCCCACAGGTGGCTCAAAGAGGGCTCTGCTTTCTAAAGAAAATGCAACAAGTGATGATTTTCTTTATTTTCTTTTTACATTTGCTTTTCAGTTTTTTTTCAGTTTTTATACAGTAAAAAAATATATTTAACTTTTCATATAAATTATGGGGTTCTACATTTTAATTTAATTATTTTTAACAATAAGAATATAAAGAAAGAAGGTACAATAATTTGTATCGGCCAAGGATGATTAGTTGGTGATCTGCTAGACTGTAATTCTGGACTTAGAGCTGCTCCAATTTGATTCCATTTTTCCAATTGCCTGAAAATTGATACATTTTAATATTTAATCAGTTATTTATTTAATATTTAATTAATTATTTTAATATAAATTTATGCAGCCACTTACCAATTGGTTTATGAGATTCCACTCTTGAGTTGAAGAAAGCCTGTGAAATTGCGCTGTTTCCCGAACGATAAAGCTCCATGGGGTCTGTTTAATGAATTCAGAATTTAAAAGAGATCGCATTTGAATTAAGATTTAAATTTTAAGTCTCATAAGCACGTAGAGAGATAAAAATAAAAAAAAGGTACAAGAATACAAAATAAAAAAAAGTTGTTGTTAAATAAATGCGTTCGACGGCATTACGAAGATGCCATTAGTTGAAACATAAATAAAAAAAATAAATAAAATAGTATTGAAATATAAAAATAAAAACTAAAAAAGAAAAATAAGAAAATCAGTCGCAAGAAGTCCAAGAAAGACAAGCGAAAACGAAAAAGAGTCAGGGCACATCATTTAAGAAAATTTAAAATTAAATAATTGGAAAATAAATAAAAAGAAACTGAAGCGAGTTCCTTATTGCCTGGGAGGCAGGCGGCAACTGATTTCCTTTAGGAACAGAGCCCCCTTATATACGAAATATTTGCAAATTTCCACTCCATGGCCTACTCATTCCTAGGAGTTTTGTAGAATGTAGAAAATAATCGATAGCTCGAATCATAATCAAATAAAATCGATTGTATTGTGGTTTTGTGCACGTCCTGATGTATTGAAATGGTTTATTAAAGGCAAAATGTAAAAATAACCGAGGAATCGATTTTGAAGGATGCAATCGGGGGCCCAAGCGCTACTAATCCTTGGCCGAGGACTGCTGTCCATGGTGATCCTGCTGCTGATTCTGAACCTGATTTTCCTGATCCTGCTGTTGCTCATGAGTCTCGGTAGGATCGATGTCCTGTTTGGTGTCCTTGCTGTCCTTGGGCATGGCGAAGCGTTTGGTCCAGTGACGGGCGATTTTGTCGTGCTCCTTGCGATTGGTCTTGTACTGATCGGCAATGCACATGACAAGCGGATCGTCCGGATTGCATTCGCCCATCAGGACATAGATGGACAGAAGGACCTTGGCCACGTTCATGACTGGCGACCAGCGCTCGCCGAGCACATCCAGGCAGATGGCGCCGCGGCTGTCCACGTTGCAGTGATAGATACGGGTGGTGAACCGGATGCGGGGCGGTCGAAACGGATAGGCTGCCGGGAAGCGAATGTCCAGCCGGAAGTGCCCGCCCTCGTAGACGGTGCCATTGGGTCCATTGACGCCAGCCGTCCAGCGGAACAGATCGTCGCGAAGCATGTCGGCGGAGCAGTTGGGCGGTGGATGCTTTCGGATCTCCTGAAGCTCCCGCTTGACCCGCACTACACAGCCGTTGAGCGGTGCGGTGAGCATCGGCGATGAGGCAGACAATCCGGTAGTGTTGCCCAGCACGGGATGGGATACGGGGCATGCCATCACTGGCGGACGGTGACTGGTGCTGGGAACGGCCTCGTCCTCGGAGCTGGTGATGCTGCTGATCGACGGTACTTCTATAGGCATTTCTGACTCTTGATCCTCTTGGTCTTGGTCGTGTTCCTGTTCCGCATCGGCCTCCATTTCCGGTGGATCGCTGGACATCCTGCCTTCTATTTTATTCTCAGAGTTGGGTTCAGATTTTAAAAAATATACATAAAATAAAGTATATATATTTTCAGTTTTGTGCGTTGAGAATTTGTATGTGGCTCCGTATTCGGTTCGGGTAATTTTGAGATTTTTGTGAAGGCCTTCACATGATTTTGAGTTGTCCAGGGCGCTTTGTTCGTTTCCGGGAAACAAGCAAGGCCTTTTGGAGCAAACTATGTGTGTCAGTCGATCGGTGATATTTAGACGAAAGGCAACTGAAAGTCAAACTAATTATCGATCCCCATTTTGAAATTATATTTTTATTAAAAATGAACATTTATTTTTATAATTTTTAAGCAAAGTGGCGGCCATTATGATTATTTTTTGGAAATGGCGCCAGCAGTGCCAAAAGCACTGGCGTTTCTCAACACTAATTCCAGTTATCGAGAGGGTTATCGACTATCAGTGATGCCCATTTGTAATTATTTTTCTTAAGATTTCTTACTTTTTCCTGTATATGTATATTTTAAATTTTTTATAAAGTTTAAGTTAGTTAAAAATAAAAAAAAATAAAGTTTATAAAGTTAAATTTTTGTTAAAAAGGTTTCAATTTGTCGGAAAATGAGCTGGCAGCACTGGCAAAGCAGTGTTAGAAACCGCCAATAAAGGAAGAGACCAATAATTATAATTAAAAATGGCTGCCAAAAAGCTTAATTCTCATGGTTCCACAAAAAATTATAGAATAAAAGCGCCAAAATTGAGTTATTCTGTATTTAGTTAACTTATCTCACATAAATGCGCTAACATAGTAACCTGAAATAAAATATTTAGTTACTTAACTTAGAAGTCTGTGTTTATTCTGTCACTTTGGGTTTCATTTTAACTTTGACTTTTATAATTTTCAGTTATTCTTCAACCTTCGTTCGGTTCAGTCGCCCATCTAAGCAAAGCATAACTTAATATTATTTATTTAATTACTAAATAAGTAATTATTGAACTCAGTTAAAAATAAGTCTAAAAGATGAACTGTGTGATGTGTCAGCGAGCCATGATCCGGCCCTTCTCCCGGGAGACCACCCCGCAGCTCTGTGTCTGCGAGATGGAGCACTACCAGTGCCTCGAGTGTGACGAGCACATGGCCCGCCACTGCGGCTTCTGTGGCGAGATCACCCACTTGCTCAGCGTCAAACTGCGCCTGGAACTGGAGCTGGACGTTGGTGTGGCCACACCCAAGGTTCATCGATCCGCGAAGCTGGGCAACGACGGGAAGATGATCACGCTCTGGCAGAACGACAATCTGAGCGACTTCACGCGCTATTGCAGCCGCACCAACCTCTTGGAGAAGAAGCGCTCCCGGTCGGAGGTGTCTGCCCGGAAGAGTTCTCCTGTGAAGCCGCGACGTCGCAGCAATTCTTTGGACGGGGAGAGGCCCCCTTTTCCTGAATCGCCGCTGTGGGAAAATGCATCATCGCAGGATTCTGAGGAGAATGCCGAAGTCGAGCAGGAGGAGCAGCAGAGCAGTGAGGGAACACTTAAGGCGGAGCAGCCAGTGGAAGAAAATACGAGCGAAATCTCGAAGTTGGAGATTTCAGAGAAGTCGGAGAAGTCAGAGAAGTCTGGGAGATCACAGAGATCCGAGAAGTCGAAGAAATCTAAGAGGTCACGAAAGTCCAAGAAGTCGGATAAGTCTGAGAAGCAGGAGAAGATAGAAAAGTCACAGAAGCAGGAATATGAAGAGGCGCTGGAGAAGTTGGAGAAGTTAAAGTCAAAGAAGTCTGAGAATCAGGAGAAGCCGAAAGAGCTAGAGCTGGAGGAGAAACCTGAGAATCCGGTGGACTCCACCCAAGCGAAGCAGGAGAACAAGCCTGTGCCAGTGGAAAAAAATGTTCTGGGTCCACGAAACAACTACTCCCTATCTCTTCTGGCCTCCGATCCCCCAAACACGGATCAGAATGCACTTTGCAACTTGATTTCAATGGTAAAGTAATCAGGAACTCTTGATTTGAGATTCTTAGTCTTCCAATTATCCTTTCAGGTACGCCGTGTGATCTACACAGGACGCAAGTGGAAGGACTGGCACTCGTCGAGCGTGGGATGTCCCTCGGTCTTCTTCGACGAACTGATGAAGATCCGGATGAGTGTAGTGGCGGTGGATCTGCCAATCGCCATGGAGAATATCACGAGGACTATACGGCTGGCCAAATGCCCAGAGTTCAACTGCCCGACGTATCTCTGTGCGGAGGGGCTGAACGATCACCTGGTGGGCTGCCATCGGTTCTGGACCATCGACCGGATCCGTCTGGGGGAACCGAAGAGCTTCTGCATGGATCTCCGGCTGACGCTGCGCAACGTGCCCAAGTGCCACGCCGTAATGCAGCTGGAGAACGTGGTCACAGGCTTTGGTTTCGGGGAGCAGAAGAACCTCCTGCCGATTATGGTGATGAGCATGCACATCAAACTGGGCGACATCACGGCCAACTCGAACTCTCAAGAGCAACTGACTGCGATCTGGGCCACCACTGTGGTCACTGATCTCCTGCCCCTGCGCATCACTCTCAGCATGTGGTCCTTGGAGGGGGACAGGCCCGAGTGCATCATCTCCTACACGGGGCAGGGCTACGATTTGCGGAACACCCGACGCCCTCTGAAGCTCCTGAGGAGCGGGCGTGCCATTATCCTGACCGCCGATCAGGTGGAGGGGTTGACCCAGAACGGCATGGAGATGGTGGGCATCCAGATCTCCGTCAAGATGGATGTCTCTGTTATGGTTACTGAAGGAGGGACTCCGCTGGACACCGACACCCAGGATGGCAGCGAGGACGAGAGCGAGGTGGCTGGAAGCACGGTTTCTGAAAGGACTCTTGCCGAGAGCACTCAATGAGAACAGGGATATTGTATGTAATTATTATTTTAATTTATATTTTAAATATTTAATTTTATAATATACGTTATACTGATAAAAAAAAACAAGCTTATGAATACTAAACTGATAAGATTTGTGAAGTATTGTTAAGATCCTTTAAGTTTATCTTAAGAGAGTCTTTTGGGAAACCCATCTCCTTACCTAATTTTGGTTTCAAAAACCTTCTCCATAATTTAAGAATATTGAAGGTCTAGAGCTCCTTAAATACACAAATCGAAATGGCCACTTTTTTTTTAGGGATTTCATTCGCATATTTTTCCAGAGCTGTGGAAAATTAGGAAAGTGAGAACCAGGACAGGATGATGATGTGGCCAGGACGAAAAGGAATAAAGAAAAAAAAATGCGAGAAGATCTAAGGAAAGCGACACTCAATTTGCGAAATGCAATAAATTGAATGAAAAGTGTGAAAATGAAGAGGAGTCATCAGCAACAGCGACAACACTAACGACCAAAAAGGACGATAGGACGACGACCAAGGGATAGAAAGAGATGGAGGAGCGCTAAGAAAGCCAGAAAATGTAAATGAAAATTCAAGAAAATTTAATAATAAAAACATCAGCATAAAGTGAAACGCATAAAATCCAATGAAATGTAAAAGGCGCCCGCTGGACTTCTTCCTGCTTCTTTATGTTGTGTCCTTGTTTTCTAACGCCATCTATCGGCCCATCTCTTTCTAGTCCTGCGAGTGTGCGGATGGATGTGTATGTGGAAAATAGCGTCGGGTAATCACATTTCTCTGGTATAGTGTCCTGCAGCCGGCAGGATATGCTCAATTGAACATGTTGATTGCTGACAGCACCGAGGTCCTGACCCACCGACTGAGTCCTGAGTCCTGGCACCGTCGCACCGTCGTCCTGCCGCACCACTGCAAATGAGGAGTCAATTGAAAATCAAGTTAGAGCTGGCTTTAATGGAATTAGTTCTACATGGCAGCGAGGCATCTGCGAGATGCAAAGCCAAGGATTCGTGCGAATACAGTTACGGAAGTTCCACTTCCACATCCACTCACTCACTCACTAACTCACCCACTCACCTGCCCACCTGCTACGGTAACTACATATATATTCAGATATACCTATGTACATACATATATTTATTTATAGCAGAGGTCAAGGAAATAGCTTAAAAGATAGTTTTTCTCTTAAAGAGATGAGGATCCTAGTTAAATGTCTCAATAACAACAAGTAGGCTTGCTTTATAGTTTTTATCGATAAATATCGATAGTTATTGAAGATCTATTCACGAATTTAATCGATTTTATTTTTGAAACATCGGGAAATATATGGTTTTCAAATATAATAAAATAGAATAAAATAAATCGATATATATTAAAAGTAAAAGTTCTGAAAAAAGAATCCTTTCTTTTATTTATTTTTATTAATTATTTATTTCGTTTCAGTTGCGATTTCTTTAAAATTTATTATTAATAAAATCATTTTTTCTGAACCCCTAAATCCCCAACAATTTTCCCGCCATTGTAGCACCTGACACACCTGGAAAAACATTTAAATGGAGCTCGTTGAAAAGCGTGTAAATGAAATTAGAGGCACACCCGACACACTGCCACTATCGTTAGCTATTTTTTTTCACCTAAAAAACATCCATCCTGATACCCTGGAATTGGTGGGTGGGTATTTGTAGCCATTTACTTAGTCCGCGTTTTAGGGTCCTCCAGTCGTATGTATGCTCGTGAAATCCAATGGGCTTGTGTTTAGGGAAAATACTAAATAACAATGCCGTCTTCGAGTCCTCGGAGCGAAAAACTATAAAGCCAAAGAAATGGCTTCGAGGACTCGCCAGAAATGATTGAATGAGGGACTGGAATGGTTGAGGGAATTGGTGCATGAATCAATGAATGAGTGAGTGCACGAAGGGCAGTGCCGTGAAGTCCTACACTGAGAGGAATCTTTGAACAAAAGATACAAATATTATAACATATAGAAAAGATTTCATCCTTCTTTTCTGTCAGTGCTGTCTGCAGAGTGGTTGTGGGCTGGTGGTTGCCTGCAGTGGAGTGGGTGGTTACGGTGGTGCGACAGCTGATGGGTTATTGGACGCTTGTGGTGCCCGGTACTCGGTACCCGGTCCGGGCTCTCGGTCCGGGTCCTTTTTGGTCCTTCTCGTCTGCGCGCCCTGTATGGCTGCTGCCCCTTGTGTTGTGTTGTGTAACTGCCTTTGTAGCTTAATTGAATTTAAGTGCGTCGCACAATATGCAATATTGCAAAATGAATCATCACATGCAACCCCACGCACTACCCCCTTTTTCCGCAACTCCTCACCACACTTTCACAATTTTCCGTGTGAATTTTGAGTTTTTGTGGCGCGATTTGTCGCTTTACTTGAAGGTTTCTGCTTTTCAGTTTTTCGTTAAATTTTCAGGATCTTGTTGCCTCTTTTTACACCGAAAAAAAGGAGAGGACTTAATGTGTATAATTACTTGGGTGTCAAGTGAGGACTCGCCGAATGTGAACGAGTGCGGCTGAGTGAATGAATGCACTCATGCGACACTCACTCTTCCTTTTCGAGTGCCGGGGGGTGCTCTCAACTTTAGAGCATCGTTAAATGTCGCTTTAAAAAGTTTCCCCCACCTCTTCTCCATTTCTCCACTTTCTCCCAGGCTCTACCACCTTCGCCCTACCATTTTTTCTGTTAACCTTTTTTCTCACCAACCAGTTACGGCACATAAACAAACACTGCCAAACAAACAACTCCGATGCAAGGCTCCACCTTTCCATGTCCTGCATGTCCTCCATGTCCTGCACCCCTCCCCCTTACACCACTGCAAATAAAAAGCACTGAGCGAAAATCGATGTGCATAAAAGAGTAGCCAACAAGTGTACAAAACAAAACAAGCCGAACGACTACGAAAAAAAGTTTTCAAAAAAAAAGCGAAATATAAACGGAGGACGAGCCAGAAGAAAACTTGGACCAGTCCAGTACACATTAGAGAGCTGGTCCTTTTCCCTTCAAAAAAAAAAAAAGGAAAGAAAACAAAAATTGCGAAAAAATGTCACAGGTTTTTCAAACACAAATCGAAGACTAGGATACCCATTAATACTATACATTTATGAAAGATATAGTTTTTAAGATGAAATTATACAAGATATTATAAGAGAGCTTTTCTTAAAAATAGTGTAGAAGAAGTAAGAATATTAATCTATCATTAGTAAATTTAGAACATAAGTTAAATATTTTAGTTAAAAATATATAAAAATAACATTCAAAACAGGTCACAATAATTATAAAATCTTTTCAAATAAAAGAGTTATAGGAACTCTATACAAAAAATAGCTTCTATATGCTGTCTTAAAAGTATAGTTTTATAAAAGAAGCTTGCCTAAAAATAAGAAAAAAATCACAGAAATAAGTAATCCCTTATATTATTAAAAGAAAACAAAATCCCCTTTAATTTCCCACCGTTTAAAGGGTATCAAAAATGCAGGAGAGGAGGAACAATTTGTTGGGCCGCGTTTTGGCGACCAACGCAAACGCAAACACTTGGCACTTGGCACTTTTTGATGTTGTTAGTGGCCATGTCTGCTTTTCAGTCTGGTTCCGTGTTGGTCCTCTATACGTATGTATCCTGCCAGAGGGGTCCATTGGGCGGGGGCGGGAGGGATAGGAGCTGTTTCGGCCACTCCTGCAGGTGTCGCCGCGCAGACTTGCAAACTATGCACATGGCGGTAAATACTCCGCTCGCCACGTGGCCAAAACCGCGTTCCATTGCCGTTTCCGTTGGCCAACTACCAACTACGGCCATCTACCACCGAGCCCAGGATACTGGCAGGACAGAAAGTCCTGGCGGGCGCTTAAATTTACTGCCCTCAGGCATTTCATTTGGTGTCGCGGCTAAACGGGGGGGCGGCTGGGGCTCCAAGAGTGGAGTCCTTTACCCCCACTTCCTGTTTTTTTCAGCACTCACTCCCTCTTAAAAAAAAAAGTAACAAAAATCACCAAAAAGAAATAGGAACCAAACACAAAACAGTCGCAGACCGATATGCTACAGATAGGTTTGAATTTTTTGGCAGGACGAAGCTATTTTTTGTTTTTTGCAACTCAGGTTTCAGTTTAGAGCCAAAAATAGTTGAAAAATTCAAACTGTTGAAATATAATGATTAAAAATATCAATTTTTAAGAGTTTGTATTATTTATATTCTGTTTATAGACAAAATAAGAAAAACAGACTTTTTAGATTTATTTCTTAGATTTTCCATCAAAGGATCCTGTTCAAAATTTAATAAATAATTGAAAAAAGTAATTGGTACAAAGATTATATATTTCTTAAAATATTTCTACTCATAGTATAAAAATGGAGAGCTATATAATACCCGGAATCAGGCCCTTTTGGCTTTAAAGTATATTTATTCCCATTAAGAAATGCGTGCAATATTTCGTAGCATACTTTTCAGCTCCACTTATTCCCACTTCCCTTTGAAATAGTTTTGGTGTCCTGGAGCACCGTTTATTTTTTAAGAGGCCATCAAAAATAAATAAATAGTTATATTAATATATAAAGTATGCATTCGATTGATTGGATTTCGATATCCAGTTTCCAGCCAGCTGGAGCTTGCAATTGCAATTGGCAACGGGCAGAGTTATCCAATAAGTCGAGGCTAATAATAAATTGAATCAACTTTAATTCGATCAACCGCCACTCCCCTCCTTCCTAGAGCCACCCACCATTTCACGCGGAAATCAAAGACGCTTCCTTATTTTTCTTTAGTTTAAATTGCAGGAAATTACTTTCCAGTGGGACTCGCTCGCTCCTCAAGACTTTTCATCTTTTTCGCCAGATATTAAACTCAAAGGTAAAGGCCCCTCCCTGCTACTGGGATGGACTGGAGGGGTGGTGGTAGATCCTAGAGTTGGAAAAGTACTTTCCCGTCCCATACCCCCTGGCTCGCTGACCATGCGGATATTGAGAAGAGCAGCGAAATCTTAACTGCTACTTATCGAGTCGCGCTTTCATTTTGGCCCCGTTGCCACGGAAATTCATCAAAATCATATAAACTTGTTCCCTGTTTGCTCACGCCCAGGCCAGGCCAGGCCAGGCCAGGTCCCCCTCTGTTATCCTATCCTTAAATCTCATCTCGAGGATTCGTCCTGCCTGGCTATGGCAGCATTGCGGTCTATCGTTTTGGCCAAAAACTTTCCGTCCACCATCTGCATGTTTTCTTACACGGTTTTCCACGATAATCGGCTTCTTCTTGTATTTGTTGTCCTTATTGTTGGTGTTGTTGGTGGTGATGGGGATGGGGATGCGGATGTGTTTGCGGATGCGGAGGCGGATGCCAAGGAGGAGGCGAATTTTGTTGGCGGCTGGGCTGCCAGTGGCACTTGAGCAATATTTGATTTTCTTCTTTGATGCCATTAGTTTTTCTTTCATTCCTTCTTTTTTTTTATATTTTTTTGATACTCTAATTCAAGGGTATTTAAGATTTTGAAAGGGGTTTTTATTTTAAAATTTAAAATATATTTAATTAGGCTTTGATGATTAGTTTTTTTTGTTAAGAATATATATTGCATAAAAAAGATCTCTGCAAAATAAGATTCTTTCTTTTCTGGAAGACAGTGCTTGTCTTAAAAATAAAGGATTAATAACTTTATTTA
>JAJJHT010003242.1:657514-669194 GCA_021223865.1 Drosophila pandora | reverse complement strand
GTAAAGTCTAAATAAATATTACAACTATAATAAAAGTAGATAGTATTTAAATCCCAATATACCCCCTTAAATAAACCCCTTCCTTGACCTATTTTTTCATAGTGTATGCCTTGGCAAGTGGGCAAAAGTGGGCGTGGCCAAGCAGTGGGACTGAGGAAGGACTAAACGTGACATTGGCCGGCTACTGTGAGAAAAAGCCAGCCGCAGAATTGGACCCGACGACTCCGGCGACTTGAACGCTGATGATGTGGATAAAATAAACATGGGACATTGGTTTTGGCCAAGGAGCTGGCCAGAGAGGGGAGTGAGGGGGCTGGCAGGACGAAAGCGTGTTTAAACATTAAAAGGACCATTAGATACGCCTTAAAGTATGCTTCAAGTAGATTATCTTCCATCAGTTTTGTTTGCTTACTTGGAATTGTTTCGCTTCATTTTTCTCGTTTGCAAACACACACAGACACTGCCACACACACACACACACACCCAGTGTACTTAGCATTTTTGTATTTAAGAGTGTGTGTGTGTGTGTGGGTTTTCCATCTTTATTTTTTTCCTTAGAAGAATTTTCCTTTTTGCCGGGGCACAAAATAAAAAAAAGAGAAAGCATTTTGAAGACGAAGAAAAGCCCGAACCGAGGCGAAGACGACGTTATTATAAATTGTGCGCGTGTCCTTGTAAAATAACATCAAGTGAACCCAAAAGGCCCTCTTGAACCACCCAGAAATCACCCAGAACCACCTAGGAGGAGGACCTAGGACCTATGTAGCACCACCCTAGAGTGTACCCATCTAACACCACCCAAGAACCACCATATTCTTGGTCAAGTCTCGCTTCTCAAATTACCAAGAAGTGCGCTTATTGCTTTTGCTTTTCATTTCGTTTTGGCCTTTTTGGTTGCTTTTGCTTTTCTCCATTGCTTCTGGCCATGGCTCATGACTGATGGCGGACTTTGGGGGGGCCTTGACTCAATTTAAAGCCATCCTCCAATTGGTCGTAAATTTCCATTTTCATCTTGGATTTCAGGCGGCGATCGGGTGCGTTATCTCTGGTAAATTTTTGAGAATTAGTAGGTACACTGAGAGAAAAGGGGGAATTACATAGATGCATTTAAAAAAATATATAATAAAAGAGAATATTGTATATTAAATATACAAAGGCATAGGATTTTTGATTAATTATACAGCTTGAAGTTTCCGACTCCGATTCGGGTTTAAATAAGAGTTAGAAAGTATCTTAATAAAAATATTTTATTTTTATTCAATCAATTAAAATGGAATTACAAACACTATAACCTGGAGTGGCGGCAATTAATTTATCCCGCTATCACTCTATCACATTAGCTGGAATTGGCCAGAGTCCTGGCAGTCCTGCCCGACACTCCTTTCCGCTCAGTCATGAGACTTGTGGGACTCTGTCTGCTCTCCGCCTTGTGGCTCCTGGGAAACAGCCAGGACCGACGTCAGGGCCAGGCGCTGCTCCTTGCCAAGCTGATCCCTCCCCAGGGTGAGATGAAGGTCCAGGCCCTGGCCAAGGCCACTAACCATGTGGTCCAAAACTTCATTGCCAACAAGATCAACACGATGGTCATCAGGCAGGACTGTAGGGAATGTCCTGATGAGTTACTTGACCGTCAAAGCACCATAGTGGACCATGTGCTGTCGAATCTGGCGCCGAATATCAGCGTGGTGCTCCACAGCGGCGATGACCAGGAGGAGACTTCCTGGGACTACACGCTCTTCGTGGTCAACTCCCAGCGAGAGTTCCTGTGAGGATACTGACAAGAAGGATGAGGATACCTGTAAGCCCCATAATTCATTCAACTTCTTTGATAGGTTTCTGAAAATCAACTTCCCGGACGAACTGGTGGAGCGGGAGTTCTATTTCGTGGTGGTGGTGACACAGTTCCAGTCTCCTGACACCGTCGAGGCAACCGTCAGCAAGATAATCGTGGCCAGCCTGCGGTATCCGGTGATCAATGTGGTGGTGGTGGTTCAGACCACCGATGGCACTGTCGTCTTGTACGCCTACTCGCTCTTCACAACAAACTGCACCATCGGCCTCACCCTCCTGGAGATCAATCAGTTCGATCCGGTCACCGGAGAGCCTCTCCAGCCCATGACCGATCTGTATCCTGTCCGACTGGGTCACCTGTGGAACTGTGTCCTCAATGTTACTGCCAACCACATGCCGCCGCACTTTATCTACGAAAAGTGGACAGAGGAGCGTAACTCTTATCCGGAAAACCAGGTGGTGGACCCCAAGGATGTCTCCGGCATTGACTGGGAGGTCCTGCAGCTGCTGTCCAAGGCCCTGAAGTTCAAAATTCAACTGCTGCTGCCCAGCGAGCCGAGCCAGATATTTGGAGAGGGTAATGTTACAGGAAGCTTTGCGCAGGTAGGACCTATCTTTTGGGCAGTAAGGATATGTAGTAAGGATACACTTTCAGCTGGCCGACGGAAGTGCCCAGCTGGCAGTTGGTGGGCTGAGCGGATCGGACAAGCGGAGGTGGCTCTTCTCCAAGTCTACGGTCTACTATCAGAGCCAGTTTGTGATGGTCGTTCGTCGGGATCGGTACTTGGGCCGCTTCGGACCCCTCATGCTGCCCTTCCGGGGCAAGGTGTGGACCATGATTATCCTGATTTACGCCACCGCCTTTGTGGCCACCTTCGCCCTGAGCTCTCGTTTGCGATTGCGGTATTCCTTGGAGAATCTGTTTCTTGTAGGCATTCTTATCCTGACTATCCTGTTTTTAAATCCATAACTTACCTTTCAGATGACTTTGGGGAATCCCATACCCATGCACAGGTTGCCAGGAACTGGATTCCTGCGGTATCTAGTGGCCAGCTGGCTGCTGCTCACCTTGGTCCTGCGAGGTGCCTATCAGGCCCGCCTCTTCGATGTCCTGCGCCTGCAGCACTACCGTCCCCTGCCCAAGGACGTCGCCGGCCTCATTGAAGACAACTACACTCTGGTCTCGAATGGCTACCACGACTTCTATCCATTGCGGATGACCCGCCGGATGTCCGAGTCCTTCTCAGCCCGCTTCGACCGGGTCCAGCACGCCGCCCCCGGCGAGCGACTGACATCCATTGCGCTGGTCAGCAACTTGGCCTACTGGAACCACCGGCACCGCAACATAACCCGTCTGACCTTCGTCCCCCAGCCGATCTACACGTACCAGCTAGTCCTCTACTTTCCGCGTCGCTCCTTCCTCAAGCCGGCGGTGGACCGGAAGCTGAAGCAGCTCCTCGGCGCTGGGGTGATAGCCCAGATCGGGCGGAGGTACGTGAGCTACCTCGGCGACAAGGACTTGGCCGGCAACCGGGAGCTCCTGCCGCGGATCACCAATAAGCTAATGGGCGGCGTCTACCGCATACACGCGTTGGTCATTTTTCTGGCCACCGTGGTCTTTGGCCTGGAAAGAATCTCCCACAGATGGAGCTGGTTGGGGCGCTTAATGGAGTGGTTGCACAGGTATTGAAAGTGTTTCTTTCTAGGTTTTAAGAATTCATAAAGCGGACACTCTTTGACACTCTAGAGGTTTTTCGAGTCTATTTTATGAGGAGTCTTCTGAAAGGACTCTCAAATATATTTAATTTTAACTCATAATCTTTACTTTTAATTAACTGGAAACCCATCTTTCAACAAGTTCTCATGACAGTCCTAGAACCTTTAATGGAATACCAGAATCATTTACTTTGAAAACAATGTGATTCCGCTCCTAAGCTGTATGTTTTTTTAGTGCGCTGCTGGTTGGCCTTAAAAATTGATTTAAGACTTGTAATGCACACAGTGGTACTTGGACATTCCCTGGCCCTCTCTCGGAACCCGGACACTGGACACTGGACACCCTAGACACCCCCGGGCACCACTCCCGGGCATGTGTGAGCGGCGGCAACTGGCCAACTTGCAACTGGCCGAGCGGCACGGAGCGACACTTGAGTTAAGCTGTGCAAACGTTTGCATAATCACGTTCCAATTTAAATTGGTCTATTTGCCGGGGGGGAATGGGGGAGATCTGGGGATCTGGGGATCTGGGGATCTGGGGGAGCTAAGGGAGTACTGCCACTCCCAACTCCCACTCCCACGAATCGGAAAAACTGGGAAAACTTTTATTAGCCGAGCTGAGCTGGGAGTTGTCTTGTTTGTGGAATGAAAAAAATTGTTCAATTCTGATTCGGTTTGTGACTCAGATTTTGGTTCAGATTTTAGTTGCCCCATTCATCCATCTATCTAACCATCCCTTTATCCAGCCATCCCCTCATCCATCCATCCATCCATGTGTCTACATTTCAAATCACTATTTGTTGGCCCATCGAGTGCGTAAACAAAAGTATCAAAAATGTCTAGCTGGGAGAGCCAGGAAGAATTCTTTCAAGGGCTTATTACAAGTACCCAAAAGTATGCAATCATTTATTTCAGAAGAGTTTCGGGTATTTTCTACAAAAAATAATATGTATTTTTTAAGAGTTTCAGCTTTGAATCTTTAATCTATAAATTTCAATCTATTAGTTTTTAAACCATTTCAACTAAGTTTTACATTTAAAAGATGGACCTATCTATATATTCCCTATCTATCTATATATATCCCAACTATAGATCCAAAATTCAAAAATTTTAAAACACTTTTTTAAAAATTACACAACTAATTTATAAATTTTTTGATTGTTTCTAAATAGATGACTAGAATCGAGGGGCCTTCTGGGGAATTTCATGGAACTACTTTTCATTTACGGGACATACTTGGACTGGAGAACGTCTCGGGAGTGTCGGAAGTGTCCCGGGAATTCACGCATCCAGTCCAGTCCAGATTAGGGCCAGGTGTTGCACTTTTCGTCCTTGACAATCGGCTCTCCGCTCTCCCCGCCGTCGGTGGGCTGGCGCGGAGGAAAGACTCGCTTCCCGATGCCCGGATTGTCCTGGGTGTTGTGGAACTTCATCATCAGCATGTCCCAGTCGTAGATGAGTCCCGGGCGGAGATTGAGGCCCTGGCGGAGCATCCGGAACATGCGGCATATGGCCTCGTAGTCGGGACGGTCGTAGAAGCCCAGTCCGCGGCAGTAGTTCAGGTACATGGTGAACTCGCAAGGATAACCCTCGCAGAGGGCCTCCACCGACACGGAGATCTTCTTCTCATAGATCCGCTCGTACTTCTGTTGCTTGGTGGAGGCCTTCAGGCCCTGCCACGGCAGGCTGCCTCGGTTGAAGTACATCAGGACATAGCCGAGGGCCACCAGATCATCCCGCCGCGATGACTCGACGCCGGCATGGGCGCAAATGGAGGCGTACCGAGCCGTTCCCGTCAGACTGCGCTCCTCCCGGTAGGGGATGTGGACGCCGGTAGTGATGTCCAGATACTTCTTGGCCAGCCCGAAGTCGATCAGGTAGACCTGCTTGGACATAGTGCCGAGGCCCATCAGGAAGTTGTCCGGCTTGATGTCGCGGTGCAGGAATCCCCGCGAATGGACGTACTCCACCCGGCGGAGCATCTGCTCGGACAGGAGCAGGACCGTCTTGATGGTGAAGGCCTTTTCGCAGAACTGGAACAGTCGCTCCAGCGACGGTCCCAATAGATCCATTACCATAGCCTGTAGAAAGGATATATATAGAATATAGTCACCTGATCCCTGGACCTTACCTGGTAGTGCGGCTCCTTGCAAAAATATCGAATCTGCGGCAGCCCAGGAGCCGGGCGTAGGGCGCGGTAGAGACGGCGCTCGTAGTTCAGCTGCGGATGCTTCACCTTCGTGCTCTCCACCTTGATCGCCACCCGCTCGCCATTATGGATATAGACCGCCAGATAGATGTCGCCGAAGGAGCCGCTTCCGATCTTACGGATCACTTTGTAGCTGCCGATACGCACTTCGCGGCTGCGGGATGATCTGAGACGTTCCATTTTGTGACTTTGTTTCCGGTTTGAGTGCTGCTTCCGTTTCCGGTCTGAGTCCCACTTCCGTTGTATTCCGTTTCTCCTCTTCGGCGGCTTTAAGGTGCACGTTTGCTAGATTTTCAGTTTTTCATTTGATCCGAACCGGGCGCAGGGAACTAAATAAATGAGTGATTTTGGGGCGAGGGAAGCAAAAGCCAACAGGTGGAAAGTGTAGTGTTTTCAAAATATATATGTTTCAAAAAAAAAACCTACTACGATATATTATTTTTAAGCTTTTCTTAGTTCTTATCCTTTACATCCTTTTGATCTAAATTTATCTAAAAAGTAAAGACCATTTTATAAAAAATATAAAAGCCCACTGGCATTGTTCCGATCGCTTCTCTAAACTGCATTGAAATTCAATATTTAACCACGACTCAAGCGGATCCTTTAAGAGTCCTTCGTGTGTCCTGTATGCGTCCTGCATTTGCATGTGTGTGAGTGTATGGGTATTTGTGCGTATCGATTATCCTGGTAGGCGGCGACATCCGCAGACGGAGACAGAAACTGAAACAGAGACAGAGGCGGAGACGGAGACGGAGGCGCAAAAGGATGTGAAAGGGGCCAGGACTGGCAGGGGGACGATTAAAGTGGGAGTCAAGTGGTGGCGAGGACGGATCAACTAGCCAGTAATAATGTCTTTCGCTGACATTTGACATTTTGGCTATATATCACTCACATTGTGACAACTGGCAACTTGGCATTCAAATACAGCCACCAGGACTCTCTCCCGCTATCTCGCTCTTGCTCACTCATTCACTGTCGTTAGTAGGATGTTTAAGGACAATAAATTTGTGGGCCTGTGCGTCCTGAAAATGTTTGGCAGTAGCCTTACTGGCTGCCTGACTGGCTGGCTGCCTGGCTGCCCCGTTTGCCTGCAAATCCAATGACAAGACGGAAGCGACATATTTGAACGGGAATGAAGCGGGATTTTGAGGCTGCAACAGGACATTATCCATCGTTGCCACAGAGAGAATAATTGTTTTCAATTTCGGCCCAAAATATAACTCACAACATGTCAAACTTCATGTCTATAGCTTTAATAGTCTGGGAGATATAGTGTTTTATGCAGATTGGAGGACAATCGGACACAAGGACATGCTTGAAAGTGCCACCCAGAAGCCATTTCTCTCAGTGCCATGTCAGAAAGTGGAGTTCGAGGTGGAAATGTAGATGGAGCCTAACGTTTACATCATAACATGGTCGCCTGATGGATAGACAGATAGCCGGGCATTAGCATTAGTGGCCAGGACAATGGGCCCACGACGATGATGATGATGATTCCGAGGACTCCTCGGCGACAGCAGCTCCTGAAATGAGCCAACTCCTGATACTGATTCGGATGCGGATCCCGCTTCGGATTTGGATTCAGATTTGGATACCGATTCGGGTTCAGATTCAGATTCAGAGACGGTTTTTTTTGGGAGGGCGTGGCCCTTGGGCTGAGACTGAGGCTGAAACATGCGGGTAAATTATCTTTTCATTTCCATCAACGTCGCGTCGTCGTTGTCCCGGGTTGTCCTGGTTGTCCCCGTCTGTCCTTGTTGTCTGGATTGCCGTTGTCCTTCCCATGTTCTCGTGGCAATTGCCGGCAGCCCTTACTCCTCACACGCACTGCCACGTGAGAAATGAGGATGTTGTTGCTTTAATTAAGCCAGGAAATGAGGACTAAAGGATTATTGAAGGACTTAAATGTTTCGTAAGATTCATTCAAATCATTTAAATTGATTCGATAGGAAAGATATGTTTTAGAAAATAAATTATGGGAGACACTTGTGGTTAAATTGGGAAATAGTTCTTCTTTTAGGACTAATGAAGTACTAAGAATGGGTAACAGGTTCCATTAATTTATTAATTTTATTATGGTATTATTTTCTAAGAAAAAACGCTCTAAAATATGGACAAATATTAATCGATATCTATCGAAAAGCGGTCAGAAGCTACAACTCTAATATGTGGCTTTAAAGACATGATTTTTATGACTTTTTTGTACCAGTTTTTTCATAAAACATATAAAAATATATAAAGCCCTCACACTCTCATATTGATTTAAGATTTATAATAAAAAACCTCTTAAAAAAGAGAAAATTGTTTATCGAAAGATCTTACAATCGATAACTATTCTATCGGTCGTTTTAAAAGCACGATCTACATATACTTTCATGATCTAGATGTTTATTTTTCATATTAACCCACTTATAAGCCCTTAATTTCGTTAAAATATTTTTGTAGAAAACAACCACTTAGAAGTAGTCTCTAAAAAGCTGTCATTTGATATGATATAGCTCCCCATTAGCTCCCAAACAATACTCCATCAAAGTGATAAGGGAGATGGCTTATTATCCAATTGAAAATTCATCGTATCACTTAGCAACTGGCCACAAAGAACTTTGAAAACACTGCTGGCCCAGTGAGTGTGTTATCCTTGTTATCCTTTCTGCCCGAGCGAGTACCAGGTACAGTCCAGGTGGGTCCACCTGCCCAGGTGTGTAAATGAGCATTAATGAATATGAAAGTTATCCCATTCGCTGCCCAGAAGTTACCAACGTGACGAAAACAAACGTGACAGAAAAGTTCGAAAGGACCGACAATTGCACACAGTTAGCTCAGTTAGTCCCAGAAAGAGACGGACTGCACTCTTTGAGAAAGAGATAGGGATAGTGGAAGGGTAAAGGATGGAAGGACGAAAGAAGTCCGCTGAAGTTGGATGAACAACAAACAGCAAAATATAAATGACTTTAATAGCTCATCAATGATTTAGGCGGAAATCCGGGCTGTCCAAGTGCAGTCGGTTTATTGGATACCGGAAGGGCATTATGTTGCTTCTTTCTCTCTTTTCTTCTTTTTTTTGTATTGCCCTCTCTTTCTATTCGAGGCGGGCCGTCTCTTTCTGACCTTTGTCTATTTGTATTGCTGGCTTCTGTTTGTATTTGTTTGATTCTGCTGAGTGAAGGAGTCTGTCTGACGGGGCTGACTTTCTGGGGTTTCTGGGGGCTGGGGGCCTACTGTCTGCTTAGCTGCAATGATTTTCACGCTGCCTCCGAAAAGTATGCAGCAAAATTTGCATATTGTTTTGCTCCTGCATCCTGTCCCCCAAGTCCTTACCCCTCACAACTCCAGCAATTTGTTTCGCTCCTTTTCGAAAAGTACTCTTAAAAAAACTATAGTAAGAAGTATATAATTTCAAGGAGTTCTTTTTAGGTTATCCTTTGAATATTTAATATTTTATTTTAAAATTTCTATTTCACTTTAGATTCACCCCCTTTTTTGATCAGTGTATAATGGCATATGCACCCCGATTTGCATTTGTGCGAGTGTTCAAGTGAACTCTCACTTCAATTGCTTCCCCTTTTACACCTGTCCATGGCCATGTCCATGTCCATGTCCATGCCCTGCCCATGTCCTTGTCGATGTGGATGTCCTTTGGCATCATTATTATCATCATTATAGATGGCACATGGCCAGTTTCCCCATTGGCCATGTGACAGTAGCCGCTTGGCTTTGTGTCTCATTTATTATGCAAATCCGAGCCAGGGGTCGTCAGAGGGTTAAATTCGGCCAAAGGACTCTGCAGTCCCTCTACTCCTTATTCCTTATTGCTGATTTCAAGTCAAGTTGCAAGTGCAATTTCCATAATCATCGGGTCTTCATAACATTTAACCGAAAACAATAATGCTTATCGCATATTAATGCCAACAACACGAAGCGACAAAAATAAATATTACAAATCACACGAAATTGCAAATAAATTTATTGGCCACTGACTGAAAAAATAATAATAATAAAAAGTAAATATAATTTCAATTTTTATTTTCATTCCCGCGCCTCCTCGTTAATCAATTACGTGCTTTAATTGAAATCGCCAAAGTCAATATCGAAAATCAAGTAAAATCAAAACCAAAAACTGAAACTGAAACAGGAATATAATATATATATAATTGTGGGGGGCTTGTGTCGCGAATGCATCTGTTTATTTATCTATGAATTTTAAAGCGGCAAGACGAGCGTCCATTCCACATTTCTGATTTCAGTATTCACATTTCACATTTCAGAATTCATTTTCGTTTTTATTTCCAGCATCAGCCAATGGCTGTTTGCCGACGAATTGCTTTTCAATTAACTCTAAGCCGTAAAAACATAATTGAAATGCCCGCGAAATGCTCGTTCTCCTGCTTTTGAAAATTTCCTTTGCTTCTTTAGGGAATCGAAATGAAGTTACACTCCTTTCTGAGATTGTATTTGTGTTTTAAATATATTTTATATTTTTATACCCTTGCAGAGGGTATTATAATTTTGGTCAAAAGTGTGCAACGCAGTGAAGGAGACATCTCCGACCCTATAAAGTATATATATTCTTGATCAGGATCACCTCCTGAGTCGATATGAGCATGTCCGTCTGTCCGTCTGTCCGTCTGTCCGTTTCTACGCAAACTAGTCTCTCAGTTTTAAAGCTATCGAGTTGAAACTTTGCACACACCCTTCTTTCCTTTGCAGGCAGTATATAAGTCGGAACGGCCGGGATCGGTCGACTATATCCTATAGCTGCCATATAACTGATTGATCGGAAATGCCATAACTTTGGTGTTTTTTAAGTTAGAGGGTTGGGACTTTCCACACATGTTATATTTGACCAAAATATCTTGTGTTCAAAATTTCATAAGGATCGGCCGACTATATCCTATAGCTGTCATAGAACGATCGGAATTGGCATAACTTTGGTGTTTTTTAAGTTAGAAAGATGGGACTTGGTACAGATTCTATTTTGGACAAATGAATCTGATTTGCCAAATTTCATAAGGATCGGCCGACTATATACGATCCGCTACATATCTAATAATATAAGATGCGTGGCGCCACCTAGCGGACTGCGACTGAACTGCAAGGGTATATAAACTTCGGCTCCGCCCGAAGTTAGCTTTTCTTTCTTGTTATTAACTAAAAATAAGTAAGCAAAAAGTCACAAAAAGTAATAAGACATTAAATGTTTTATCTTAAAAAATTCTAACTAAATGATGCCTTCTTTTCTGCCTGGGGGTCAGAGACTAGGCTTTGCTGGGAGGCTGGTGAGGTCGCGCAGGACCTCCCAGGACCTCCTCTCCTGCATCTGGCAGAGGCCACCCATCGGAATTATCTGAAAACCGAACTGAACTCAACTCGGCCGCCTGTCGTCTGCGGCTGTAAATGAAGTTGTGTTTTAATTAAAATTCCAGACTTTATTTCTGTAATTATATTAACTCGCTGTTCGAATTCGCAGGGCCTCCTACCAACCCACTACCAACCCACTCCCCCCCTTTGTTTTTGCTCGATCGATCTACGGGAGGCTGGGGCCAAAATGAGGGGGGCGTGGCAATAAGGAAAAGATAAAACCATTAACGGTAAAGTGGAGAAATGTGGAAAACGTGGCAACGGCATGCGGGGTACGTTCGGCTCCCTGCTTGGTCCTGGGTCCTTGGTCCTTGGTACTTGTCTTCCAGCTTCCAGGTCCTGACTATCCTGAGAGTGTATCCTGCATATCCTGCTGTGTCGTCATTGGCATTGGCATCTTCTTCTTCTTCTTCTTCGCCGAGGGTCAGGTCCTGTAGTGTCCTTTCCACTGCCGCCTGCTGCCCAGCGTCCTTGCCCTGCCATCGTCCTGCCAGTCCTGCCAGCTGCCCAGGACTGCAAATGGTGTTAAAATTAATTTAATTGAATGTGAAATGAAATTTGTTTTGACACACACCAACACTAGCACTCACACACTCTCCACCACCA
>JAJJHT010003242.1:619702-630805 GCA_021223865.1 Drosophila pandora | reverse complement strand
TAAAACCAGTATTTATTACAGATACAACCCCTAAATTTCAATAAAAATTATTAGATTATTTTTAAGCTTTTTATCGCCACTTAATTGTGGAAGGAACTCACCATCTGAACGATGCATTGTTTTCTCGCGCCGTGTAGCTGCCTCTCATGAAGGACGAGGTATAATCCTTCAACCTGCTGCCCCCCTCCGCCACTTCCCCCTTCTCCGGCACCCTTCCTTACCCAATCCCGTCCCCTCTTTCCATCTTCATCAGAGTCTCTGGCGACACAAATTTGTCTTTTAAATTATGCGCATCTCTGGCCTGGGAAAAAGGCACTACCCTAAGGGGTGAGAGGAGGTGGCGGAGGTGTGCAGGACTAAGGGGGCGGGGGCACCCAACACGTCCTGGGACAACGGCGCGTTTTAAAATGCGACGCATGACTTTCATTTCACGTTGTTTACTTCGCATGCGGTCGCGTGATTTTCATACAGGGGCGTCGTCTCAGATCGCCTGCAGAGGGGTAGAGGGGGGTGAGGGGGTTGTCCTGGCTGATGTCCTGGAGAGGCCAAAGGGAGGCAGAGGGCAGGGGGCAGAAGGCAAGGTAGATGAGGCCGCGGCACGGTGCGGCACGTGTCGACAGTTGGAAATGGGTTTTTAAGGCGCCGCAACGTATGCTACAGTTTCTTTGGCTACAACTTTTGTTTCAATTACGATTACCTGTTACCCGAGCAGGCCCCTTATCCTGCCTCCTGCCTCAGCATCCTGCACTGCATTTGCATGGATTGTCACGCTCCGGACTTCCAGGCTTCCCCTGCTTCCCCTGCTACCCCTGCTCCTTGCTCATCCGTTATCCTTTATCCTTGCCAAGGAACGAAAAACACACCTCTCAGTCCAATAAGTTTGTTGATGTATTTTGATGATTATCTGTGTTGCTAATACGTGGCCAGTGTTGGTAAGTGCCACGAAGGGGAGTCCTTAGACTTGATTAATATAAGAGAAGAGTATGCCGAGGGGTCCTGGAGGATCCCAGTATCCTGGATACTTTTTTTAGACAGAGGGGTGCATTTTTAAGCAAATAATTTCCGACTTGATTGTTGGTCTTAATTTATTTAATGGTTGAAGGAGAAATGGATACTTTCTTCCCAGAATCGTAAAATAATTTGAAAATTATTACAAAAAATAATCCTTGAATCCTTGATTCTCTCAGCTGTGAGATAAAAGCCATTTTCCCAGAAAAACAAAAATGAAAAGGAGCCCCCGAAAATAAAGTGCCAGAAATTGCAACTAACTTTTGGTTCGTTATCTGTCAGATGGATGTGGGTGTATGTATCTGTGAGATACTGGCCTGGGCCAGACGAAGGCCTAAATACCTATGGGTGAGAATATGAAATCGCATACTTTCGGTAAATGGGGTGGCAACCCTGAAATTGGATACTATTTCAGGGGGCTTTTTCCAAAATCTGGACAGTCTTCATTTAAGTTACCAATTGCCACCGAAAATGCCAGAGACCTGAAATAATTCTTTGTCATAATTTTTGGGGAGGACATTGTCGGGTTACGACGGGGGTAACCCTAACCACAACCCTACCCCTTAGTGTGTGTGTGTGAGTGTGTGTGTGCACGTGGCATATTATAGAACTAAATGCCGGCGGAGCCATTTGACTCCGATTTCGGTCTGTGGCCAAGTGAAATTTATATGGCCAGACATAATGAACTTGAGGCACTGGCACGTACACCCCCTCCCGCTTCTTCCTTGTTGCCCCTGCCACTAGACCACCACTCCCCTCGCCCTTTTGGCGACGACGCCTGTGTGCAAGTTTGGTAACATTTCACTTTGGCCCAAAGTGCAGTTTGGCTGGTTGACTGCTTGGTTTGTTTGGTCCTTTAGGCATTCGGTCCTGTTTTTCGGGGGAGGAAAGGGCTCTTGCCAGAGGAGGAAGGATAAGGGGTGTCCTCAAAGGATCTATGTGTGTGTGGGGGTGTGAATTCTGTTGCCAATGCATTTGGTGATATAGAAACTAAACTGCGCTGGGAGGCTTCCCATCACTTTGTGTCCCAGCTCTATGTCCGTCTCTTTCTGTCTTAGCACTACCTGTCTCTCTCTCTGTCGGTGGCTACCTTTTTCCCTTAACTATCCTTTTCTTTCGGGGAAAACAGCATGAAAATCATATTATAAATAAATTATGCAATTATAATTACACAAGAAAACTACTTGGGGCGAAAACAACTTACACAGCGAAAGAGACCGACAGATAGCAAGTGAGAGAGAGGGAGAGATAGTGTCGGATGGAGACAGCTAGACACATGGACACTCAACGCCAGGAGCTGGAAGCTGGTCCTGTGAGTTCCGACTGGGGGGCTAGAAATCCTCAAAGTTGTCATGCCGGGCGCGTGAAAGCTACACAATTTGCCGCCCCCTTTTTTTTGCCCCACCCCTTATCCCTCCCTCAAACCCCACATCCTTCATCCTGTTGTGTCCTGAACGTATGTGTGTGTGTGAGAGAGTCCTGGGCACACAAATAGCACAAGTACAGGAAAATAATTACATTTTACGTGTTCCTATTAATCTTGCTGAGTTTTTAGTTTCAGTTTTAGTTTTTCCCACTAATTCACTTCACAGATACACACACTGGCACACACATCCTTTACCCGCAAGGACCTTTCTTCACTCCTTCTCGAATTCAATTTTCTTGGTCGAGCTTGCTTTTTAGTCTCGTTTTCCACTCCAGCTCCATGAAATACTTTGGCAGTCCAGTGACAAACAGCTCCAAAGTGGGCGAGTCCTTGCCACAAAAACTGGCAGGGAAGTAGCCCAAAGCCCGAAGCCCGAAGGGGGGGTGGCGCTATTATGCTAATCAAAGTGAAATTTATTCCATATTATGTTAATTAACCAATGCCTAGACTTGAAATTAAAATATCGCAGAGGCTGCCAGTCTCAGAGATCGGGAATGGGGCAGAGAAAGGATCTGTCGCTGGCTATTTTCAGCTTTCGACTTTAATGGGTTTCCGGAAAAGTCGCACACAAGTCCGAAATAAGTGGCAAGCGGGGCAAGGGCGAAAGGCCAGCCCTGGGGGGGCGTGGCATTGGCTACGGGCGGAGGCCGTTGTGTGTCTGTGTGTGTGTGTGTGTGTGTCAGTGGCCATGATGTTGCATGCAACTAATTATGCTTTTTACCATTCGGTGGTTTGCTCTTTTGCCACTTAGCAACAACATAAGCCGCTTAACCCACTAAAGCCGCAGAATACACGAGCAGCCACACATACACACACGCATGTGTATTTATTGTATATGTGTGTGTGTGTGTACAAACAAATACACACAAACTAGTACACTTGCAGGAGGAAACACACACGCAAATCTCATTAAAGTTGCGAACATGTTTCAAAATTAATTTCAGTAACTCTCCACTTGACTGTGGGCGCTCCTCCCCCATTCGTTCCTCAGCGCCCCTCTATCTGTATCACTACATCTCTCCCTTTATCCTTTTTAACCCCTTCGTGATGGGGCAACAGGACCCAGGGCAACCGCAGTTCGAATGCGGCGCTCGCAGGATAATCGCGTCACTCGAAAGTTTCGCTAAAACGGCAGCGGCAGCAGATGAAATTGGATTGCAATTGGGTGGGAGTCTCACATACTGGGTTGGGGGAGGGGGGAGGTGAGAGGTAAAAGGATATTTGCAAATCCCTCAACTGGCAGGATAAATATCCAAAACCCGTAACCTATGAAAATTTCCGTTTTCAATTGCTTTAAAGTTTAAAAAGGCGAACAAAAATATTTAATATCGCCACAACACAGATGGGAGAGAAGTGACCGCTGCAGATCCTCTGATCCTTGACATAAACTCCAGCCGAGTGGTGACCTCGATGGCCGCAAAATGCTTCTGCCTCGCCCCTCCACCCACCCCTCGTCCTTTTTAGATTCCATTACCAGGACATCGCAGGGACATCTCTGGGAACATTCCGAATGACATGTGGTGGCTGTAGAGTGGATGCGGTGACCTCCAAGGTGCTGCCAGGATATGCACCAGGCACTGCCTGGTTCAGGATGCAGGACTGCCAGATCCTGCCGCCATGAGCCAGCAGCCAGGACCCACCAGCAGGGCGAACTTCACTTAATGTCAACTTAATTGCATTGTTTCAGCCACAAATTACAAAACTAGTTTTGCAAAAGGCAGCAAACATGTCGTCACTGGCTGCAGTAACCAGCTGCTCCTGCTCCTGCTCCTGCTGCTTCTTCGACCGCTGCTGCTGCTCCTACTACTGTCCAGGATCCTGCTGTTCCTGCTACTCCTTCCGACCTGCCCACTGATCCGCCTCATAGCTATTTTTACACAAAAAGAAAATGGTGTTTGATTTGAGCTTTTGGTTTTTGGCTTTTGAAAGGGATAAAATTGTATCCTTTAGATTATAGATTATCCTTTAGTTCCTTTATATCCTGCCTATCCTAATATCCTCTAAAAAAATTCCCTTGCTACCAGATTCTAATGATTATTCCTAATAATATTTGTTTCTACCACTTACCTTTTTTTATGAAGTCCTTCCTCTCCATTCTCTCCTTTTTCTCTCAGTGCATCTGGAACAATGGCAGCTCGTGTGTGTGTGTTCCTGTGATGGTGTGTCGGTGGGTGGTGTCCTGGATGCCAGCACCTGTAAAAGAATCAATTGTGTGTGACCAAATTAAGTTCACTGACTCACCCAAAGGGTGGTGGTGGTGGTGGGAGCGGAGTGTCCTGGTGTCTGGTGTTGGGAGGAGGGGGCGGGGGCGGTTCAGCACGCTGCCATTGTCAAGTGGAAGCCAAATGGGGATTCATTTGAATAGAGTGGCGGCCAGAGGGGCAAAAAAGGGGCCAAAAGGACACCCGCCAGTGCGGAATTCACCTCGCAGAAGGACCAAGGACCAAGGAGTGGAGTGTGGCAAGGGCGGGGGCGGGAGCGGGGGCAACCGTGTAAATGGAGAATGTAACCAAATTGAAAACAGAACAGAGCATCACTTTGAATGCACTTTCCCCGGGGGGTGCTGTGCCAGAGAAAGGGGTAGAAGAAGGGCAGAGGCAAAAAGGAGCGCCGCCGGGCCGTGCGGCAAGGCTGGAGAGTTGCAAAGTAGGGTCCTGCATCCTTTCGGCACCGAAACGAACGCTAATTGAAACTGCACTTTGCAGCAATATCGATCACAAAATAATTACTGATCAATCAGCTGGCAAAAAGCATTCTCCGTAGGTCGCACCACCGGGCGTATACTTAATATCAAGCATACGCCTAGTTGCACAAAAAGGCAGCTACAATGTGTGGGCCTTGCTCTGCTCTCTCTCTATCTCTCTCTCTCTCTCTCTCTCTCTCTCTCTGTATCCTAGCTGGCTAAAGTTCAGGTCGTCCTCGGTGTGCAGATGTGACAAAGGCATCTGCCTTTTGTTTGCCTGGCGCGCCCTTGGCTTGCTCATCTCCGGTTGCCCCTCCCCCCCAAGGCTACTACTCCCTTATCCTTGCCACCCCCTCTCTGCTTGTGTGTGTGTGTGTGGCTAAGTGTGTGTGCCAGCTGAAGCATTCAAATAATTAAACTCATCAAGCCGACTTCTTCAGCGCCCGCTCCGTTTAGTCTAATCTTCTTTGTTTTCTTTTTATTACAGCACCGAGTCCTAGGCTTTTCCGCCTTCTTACCCTCCTCCATATGCACTGCAAGAAAATATATAATTTTTATAAATATTTTGTAGTGATATTTGATACAAAAATGAATAGAAATCTTAAAGATTTCTGCTAAAGCACTAATATAATATCATATTCATATTCTCTTTTTTTTTAGTTTTTCTTTCAGTGTATACCGCATCCGGAAAGTACACACACATGCCCATGGACTGAGCACGCATAATCCTTGATCTTTTGTTAGTTGTTTGCTCAACTTCTGGCCCTCCTCCGCTCCTCGTCCCTTTCTATTTCTCCGGTTTGTTTGAGAGCCCAGCAACTCCCCTCCCCCCTGAGCGCCGCCACTGCCTGCCCCTTTTCTAAATTATTAATTAAAGTATTTAACAAATATGCTAAAGTTTGCCATGGCTCATGAGTCTGTCGCAGGGTGTCCTTTTTTGCCTGGCTTCTGCTATTGCCTTTGCCTTTGCCTTTGGCCGCATCCCTAATCCTGGACACGCCCACCTTTTTGTGTGTGGGCGAGCGGAGTTCATTCTGCCGAGTTAATAATGTGGCCAGAACAGTAGAATCCTGCCAAGGATATGGGCTACACTGTACGGGTATGTGTGTGTTGACATTGCATCTTTTTGATGTTCCCTTGCCGCATCAAAGGCGACTCACAAAATAGTTGACATTTCCCTTCGCCTTGATCCTTTTCGTTTTCCTGGAAAATTCCTTGTCTCTCAACTGCCATTCTCATTTTCATTCATTCGCCGACAAAACAAAAAAAAGGAAGAAAAGGAGAAGCAGAACCAAAACCCAGTGCTGTAAAATACCTAAGTAAATGGTAGCTAGCTAGAGGTCCTTTGACACCAAGCGCCAGGATAAAGGAATCACTCACAATTGTCTCGCTTTTTCCCCCAGAATACCTATATATTCAATTTATTTTGGCATTTAAAACCAAAAACGGAGCACAAAACGACAAATATTTCGATAAGGACTGTATATTTTTGAATTTCTGATGAATTTTTAGCCAAAATCTATAGCAAATATTTTGCCAGGCTCACAAGGAATTCATTTATTTATCAATTAAGCAGACAAGTCTGTGACACAAGAATGTATTCTTTCCGATTGCCGAGTCCTGCCGCAGAGATATGAAAGAAATACAAAATATTTCGAAATCAAACAAAAAATTAATTCGAAAGGAGCTTCCGTTCCGTGCTTATGCATTTCCATCAAGGACATAATTCCCGGCCACATTTCTATTCGAAGGCTATTGTTCGCGATATTTAAGAGGATAGTGTCGTTCTGGAAATGAAAAGATTGTGTCCCGTTTCCCGTGTCCTTCGACCTGTTGGCTTAATGCACATCCTTTGACTTTATTCGCCTTGGCGGGGGATTTTTTCCGTTCCACCAGCCTCTGGCCTGGAGTTAGCGGGGCGGTGAGGTGGCAAGGACTCTGCTTTCTTCCGACGGCGCAAATCCTGCGACTACATTTAACCGCTGCCACGCACATTTACGTAAGCTGATTACGTCCTTGTTCCACTCGGATCCGCCCACTTATACCGTTATAGTCCCTCCCTCTGAGGACTCACCCAAACCTCCTTCTTAACTTTTCCTTTAGCTTTATATAGTGACCATTAGTCCTGCTCCTGGTTCTTGAGCTTTTCTTTGAAAAACAAAAGCAGCCAATCGATTTCATTTTGAGTTAAATAACTAACTAATAATAAGGGAGGTCCTCATTACTTGTGTATAATTTACTATAAATTAATTTCTTTCATGTAATATACACATTTCTTCCACTATTTCTTTGATTTTAAAGATTGAATAATAATATTTTTAAGAAAAGGTAATATTAGCGGGCATTGAGTGTCATCGATCAAGGTTATCGGGCAGTGCTACCACAATACTTAAAGAGAAAAATGGCGGACATCAGAGATGACGTTATTTTTCTAGCTTTTTTTATGCTAAATAACCAACACTGTTCGATAAGTGATATCGATTAACGATACATCAATGTTATCGAGCAGTGCTACCACATCATTGTAAAAAGAAAAATGGCGGACAGAGATGGCTTTTCTGGCCTTTTTTAGCTAGAATTCTTATTTGATTCGGAATCGGACGAAAATTATAAAGTGTCAAGCAAAAAAACAGATCCAAAAATCGTTTAAGATACTCCGTTGATGAATCAGCAGAAAATTGGCAGAGCTATTGATATGGGCCGTAAACAAAAATCCAGCATTTTGAAGGGGACGCCCCACAAATATTTGAAAAATGTCGAAAAAATATTTTCTTCCAGGATTTTGATGCAGAATGACAGGAAATCGATCCACAAATCGTTTGAGGTATTCCGTTTTGGAATCGGATGAGAATTGGCTGAGATATGGCTATGGGAAGGGGCCAATAACGGAAATCCCGCATTTTAAGGGGATCCCATACAAAAATATGAAAAATTGCGAAAAAATATTTTCTTCCAGGATTTTGATGCAGAATTGCTGGAAATCCATCCACAAATCGTTTGAGATATTCCGTTTTAGAATCGGATGAGAATTGGCTGAGATATAGCTATGGGAAGGGACCAATAACTGAAATCGCGCATTTTGAAGGGGACCCCCTTCAAAAATATGAAAAATTGCGAAAAAATATTTTCTTCCAGGATTTTGATGCAGAATTGCTGGAAATCCATCCACAAATCGTTTAAGGTATTCCGTTTTAGAATCGGATGAGAATTGGCTGAGATATAGCTATGGGAAGGGGCCAATTACGGAAATCCCGCATTTTGAAGGGGACCCCCTACAAAAATATGAAAAATGTCGAAAAAATATTTTCTTTCAGGATTTTGATGCTGAATTTTTGGAAATCCATCCACAAATCGTTTAAGGTATTCCGTTTTAGAATCGGATGAGAATTGGCTGAGATATAGCTATGGGAAGGGACCAATAACTGAAATCGCGCATTTTGAAGGGGACCCCCTACAAAAATATGAAAAATGTCGAAAAAATATTTTCTTTCAGGATTTTGATGCAGAAATGCTGGAAATCGATCCACAAATCGTTTAAGGTATTCCGTTCTGGAATCGGATGAAAATTGGCTGAGATATAGCTATGGGAAGGGGCCAATTACGGAAATCCCGCATTTTGAAGGGGACCCCCTACAAAAATATGAAAAATGTCGAAAAAATATTTTCTTCCAGGATTTTGATGCAGAAATTCTGGAAATCGATCCACAAATCGTTTAAGGTATTCCGTTTTAGAATCGGATGAGAATTGGCTGAGATATAGCTATGGGAAGGGGCCAAGTACGAAAATCCCACATTTTGAAGGGGACCCCCTTCAAAAATATGAAAAATGGCGAAAAAATATTTTCTTCCAGGATTTTTATGCAGAATTGCTGGAAATCGATCCACAAATCGTTTGAGATATTCCGTTTTGGAATCGGATGAGAATTGGCTGAGATATAGCTATGGGAAGGGGCCAATAACGGAAATCGCGCATTTTGAAGGGGATTCCCTACAAAAATATGAAAAATTGCGAAAACAAATTTTCTTCCAGGATTTTAATGCAGAATGATGGGAAATGGATCCACAAATCGTTTGAGGTATTCCGTTTTAGAATCGGATGAGAATTGGCTGTGATATAGCTTTCGATGTAGGCCGTGAACGAAATCCAGCATTTTGGAGAGATGCCCAAAAATACTTTGAACTTAAAATAAATCTTGTTTAAAGGACAGAAAACTTAATGCTCTCCTTATACTCTCGATACAGTACTGAGTGTTAATCGCAATCGAGCAAACGAGCTCTATGAATACCTTTCTGCAAGCCCCAAGCCATAATGACCCAAGCAAGTATTGTAAAGAAATTTTGCCAAGTTACCAATTGTATTCCCGAATCGAAGTACCCAGGCATTATGGCCACTGAAGCGTGGGAGAAACGGGGCTGTGGGAGCAGGAGGGACAGGGGGAGCTAGTTGTGCCACCCAAGGAAGTTAAGCCCCGAAATGCATACATAAAAATCATCCTAGATGGTGTGGCTGTGGATGTCTTGGCCAGAGCGTTGACACACATGCATGCCAAATGAGTTTGGGGCTTGAGGAGGAGGGTTTGTCTGAATTTGCCAAAAGATTTGGCCCTAAACCCCCACTCCCTGCCCTGCCCTGCCTGACTGCCTCTCTACCTCTGAGTTGCTGCAGCTGCACTGGATTTAAGTGAAATGCTGGGGCTCGTGCCTCAGTAACCGAACTGCTACAGCTACTGCCACTGCTACTGCAACTTGCTACTGCAACTGCCGGAGGCAATGCCTCAGACTTGTGCCTTGTGCTTCAGCTGGTTGCTGCCTTCGTGCATCTATCCTGCACCTGCAGTTAAATATTCAAATTTATACAAAGCATCTTCAGGTGCTCGTTGAGCAGTTGTGTGTTGCCTGTTTACCAACTACAAACTATGTGTCAACAGCGGCTCAGGCCGAGACAAATGAAGAAAGCATCCTGTGCTGCTGCTGCTGCTGCAGCTTCTGCTTCTCCTTCTGCCCGACGTTGCTGCTGCTGCTGCTGCTGCTGCATTATTTATCTTCAACACAAGCTGGGCGGACAAAGGGGGCGTGGTACTCACCTGAACGGGTCGAGGCTGTTTTGGGGGCTGCTCTCCATTTTCTGCATTTCAATTACAGACTTGCAGGCATCCTCGTCCTCGTCCTCGTCCTCTTCGTCCGCATCTTCATCCTCGCCTTCCATCATCGTCCTTGTCGTCCTTCCAGTCATCAGTATGCGTTGCTGCACCAAGAGCTGTTTTCTAGCCTAGACCTGACACCCAGTCAAAAAAAAAAACACAAAAAAATTATAGAAACAAAAAATGCAGGGAAGAAGTGCCAAAAGTCAAAGTCCCCGCAGCAGTTTCGATACGGAATATTAAAATGGAACAACAAAGCAAACAAAATGCTGAAAAAACCAAAAAAGAAAGGCTCTGACTTAATCAAATAACAATAGAAACTGCATAGCCATAATTTTCGCAAAAATATTTCAGTTAATTGAGATTCTGATCTATTACTTGAATACTATTTCATTCGAAAAGATTTCATGAAATTTATAATATTTTTTCAATGATTCTTTTAAAATTTAAGCTTTAAAACACGTATACAATTTAAAATAAATAATAATAAGTTTAAACTTTACCTTTGCTACTTTACCTTTTAAACTCTGTTTTCTGAAAACATTTCAAATTTATTTCGAAAAGCCATCCTGAAAATTCTGAAATAAAGGAAACCCCNATTTTCCATTTGAAATAAAAAGACTTTGATATTTTTTCACATTTAGTTTTCATATTCATTTATTTATTTTTAATTAATTCATTAGTTTTTATTTATTCTTAGACCCTTGATATCCTCAGAAGTTGTGTTGTGTGTGTGGTTTTCTTATTCTTTTGTTTTGGTTTATTTTTATAGCTTTTCGCATTTTTTGTTTTCTTTCTTTATATATATATTTTGTATATATATAATTTTTAATATATTTCAACTT
>JAJJHT010003242.1:595456-619646 GCA_021223865.1 Drosophila pandora | reverse complement strand
ATCATTATCATTATTGCAATAATTATCGTAATCGTTATGTCATTTTTTTACTGTTTTTTCATTTTTTTTTTTTGTTTTTCTTGCTGTTGGTAATATAATGCCATATATATGTTTTTCTTGCTGTTGGTAATATAATGCCATATATAATTGTTCATTTACCGTTAGATATATATATATTTATATATATGCATATGCCTAGGGGATCTAGGTGATGAATGGGATTTTGGGTTATCGGTTATCGTTTTGCTTCAGCCATTTTGGATGGGCGTGGCGTGGAGTGGCGGGGCATGGCAGGGCAGTAGGGGTTATCGGAGCAGACACGCCCCCTTACCGACTGCCACCCACCCCTCATTCCTTTTACACCCCACAACGCTCCACCCCCGGCTGTCCTTCGTCCTCCACTAAGCTTACACAGACAAAAAAAAATGTTAGGCTTCTCGCTTTCGATTACTCGTTATCGTTATCGATTTTGCAATATTCCCTACAATATTTTGCCTCGGTTTATTTACTATTTTGTGAATTACATAGTTCGATATACTACAGATTCTTGGGGGCGAGGCGGCCCACTGCTATTTTGTCTAATAAATATAATTTTTGTTCATTATTTTTTTTTATATTTTAAGTATTTCAACTCTTGCTGCCTCTTGGTTGGTTTATTTTCCATTTACCATTTACCTTTTGTTTTTGTTTAGTTGTTTATTATATCTCATAAATTCTTGTTGTTGCTAAATTTTGTTGTTTGCTTTGCTGTTCGAGTGCTTTTCTGTATTTTTGTATTTTTGTATTTCTAGTATTTAGTATTTTGTATCTTGTATCTTGTATCTTGTATATTGTATCTGTAAGTGTTTAATGTCTGTTTCTGTTTATGTGTTCGAGTGTGGTTCTGTTCCAGTGGCTTAGCTTGTGGTATTTATTCTGTCTGTGGTGTGCAAAACGTTTAAATGTTAATTTATCTCAATTGTTTCCCTGTTTCTTTATTTGCTAAATATTCCATCATCCTTTCCCAACACGATGCTCCTCCTTTATCGACTATGCCATTAGCTGTTTAGACGTTTTCGAAGATGAAGTTGGTGTAGCTCTAACATAAATACACTAAAATACTAGCTTTCATCCAGTTATGTACATATAAATATTTCTTGCTGCTTGCTCTTCTTAATTTCATTTGGTTTCTTTAGGTTTTTAATCCATTTCAAGCCATTTCATAGTATGCTCTAGTTCATAATATTAATTTTTAGTGTGCCATTTATTTATTTTATTTTTATTTTATTTTTTTTTTTTTTGCTTTTGAAGCAGTTTCATTTTGTTTTTTTTTATTTTTGTATTCATTTTTGCCAAATCTAATAGGTAACTGACTCCTGCTCTTTTTCGAATTGTTTTGGTTTGCCAATCAACGAAACGGAAACGGAAACGAATCAAAAACCAGATGGGAGAAATTCGAGCGGAAAGTACAGTGGTACCCCGCACACATCGTACATCGTACATCGTACATCTACATAGCACTAATCGTACACATATACACTCATATATCCATATATATTTATGCATATTATCCAATAGTTTGTCTCGTTTATTTTACATCTAGTTAGGCGCGACAACGATGAAGAAAAAAAAGCACAAAAAAATGTCTGTATTATTATTATTAAATTGTTTAATTTTAATTTTAGTTTTTAGGTTTTTTTTTTTTGTCCGTATCATATATAATATCTATGTAGATTACGATGCATGGTGCTATATACGATATAACACTAGTTTACCTTGATTAGCCTTAGTATATACACAGATATTCCGCACTCGCCTCTCATATTTTGATATAACGCTTCATCTCACACGGACACCCTCTCGTAAGCGGACACTCATACGGACACTCGCTTGCTCTAAGCTGCGTTCTACTTGGCTGGCTGGCTGGCTCGTATTTTTTGTTTAGTATTTTCTTATTTTCAGTATTTTTCATTGAGTAACTTGCTCCTCCATTTTATAGCCCGATCGATCGCTTCTTTTTTGGCCTCGTTTTTCTTGTGGTCTGGTCTTGGGTTGGTAATTTTTATAAAATTTCGTTTTCTTGCTTTTTGTTCGCAACTAATTCAGCAATCTTTTTGTTTTCCTTTTCACTACGTTTTTTGTTTGTTTTTAGCATTTGTTGGCTTAACTTCTAGGAGGCAAGGAAACACAAGGATACACCCACTTACACTTCTTCCCAACTATAGGACCTACAATTATAGTTGTGGCAATAAATTCGATAAGCACCAATTCATGGAAAACAATTGAAATTCGAGCTGTAGCAAAAATGTATTTTGTCATTTAGGATTTTGTTGTGCGACAAGCGAAGCGAATTGATAATTTTTCTCAAATAATTCGACTTTAATTGGCATCTCTAATTAGTCTGGAAACGATTTTCTCGATAGAACCCCTCGATATCGATATGTCTATCGATATATCCCAATCTCAATCTAGTTTGCTGGCAATGGCGATTTCAATTGGACGGAAACAATTTTGTTAATTCGAGTTTCAAGGTTTCCCAGCTGAAATCATATATCTATTCGGTTTCCGCTCCATTTTTTCCACAATTTCTGTTTCGTTATCCGATTGTTTGTGTTTTTTTTTCTGTTTTTAATACTGGTTTTTTTTATTGTGTATTTTTTCAGTTAAGCTTTATTTGAGAGTGAGTTTTGGGGGCCGCATTGAGCTTGGGGGTTGTGTCGAAAAAGCAGACTTACAAATAATAACAAAACATTTCACAATTCTTCACAATACAATAATAGCATTAATACGTATCATTAAAATTAATTCGATTTAATACGACTCTTCGATATATATCGTTCTTTTTTTTTTATCGTCTGGTTACTGGTTACTGGTTACCCTTGCCTCGGCCACGAACAATAGTTATGAATAAATTAATTAATTAAGTAGGACAAAAAACTTAAACTTATCTATCAGGACATTACAGCTATAGGTTTCTCTCTATAAATATGTGTGTGTGTTTTGTCAATTTATGTTTCTTGTATATATTTATTTATATCCATTTATATAATGTAATAAAAAAAAACACTTTTTGCCTAGCAGCTAGATTTTTGTTCCGTTTTTAATTTAATAATTAGGTTAATCCTTCTCTTCTTAATTCTGTTAATTGTTTTCCTTAATTTTCTTGTTTTTTTTTTTTGCAGAATGAATTTTTTTGAAGCTGACACTGTGCAAAGCAAATGAGAGAAAGCTTTCGCTAAGCAAAAATCTCCCACAACCCCAGAACTGGTTGTTTAGTGTAACTTGTATGTGTGTGTTTTGGTCTCGGAGCCGTCCCTCCCCCGCCTCTGCCTCTGCCTCTGCCTCGTATATGTACACTCTCCGGTGGATCCTTCAGGATCGGCTCCTCAAGAGGGTCAGTTCGTCGGTCGTCAGTTGCCAGTCGCCAGTCGCCAGTGTTTTTTTGTTTAAAACTATGCCAGTCTCAAAAAGCTCGAGTACCACGAAAAAAAGATACATCCCTCAGATCGTCCCCCCCTTTGCCTAATGGTCTCCCCCCTAGGTAGCCCCCCCTTATTGTGGTGAGTATGCATGTACATATGTCGGTAAGTATGGTATTATGCTCCATATGACTACTACACTATGCTATCCATTATATTCTGTATATCTATAACTGTTGTATCCGTGCGGTTGTATCTGTATCTGTATCTGTATCCTTATCTGACGACACACACACACACACACATATACACGTACATGCAGCTACATGGGATTATGTTGGCATGTCACTTCCTTCTTCGTCCTTCGTCCTTTCTCCACTATCCTTCTATATTCTCTAGTAGCTAACAATAAAAAAAAAATATTATGTATACGTGTATATATATAATGTTCCTTGACATCAAAAAACTGGTTCGATAACATAGATTTATGCACTATATATATATATATACGAGTATATATATATACCTATATGTATGTATAAATATAAATAATTATGTCTCCGGTTCTTCGGTTTCACTTTTCACTTCCTCACATGACATCTATAGTTCTGGGCTGTCGCCTCGCAGGCTCCGCTCCTTCTTCCGAGCGAGCTAACAGTCGGAGGAGTCGGACGAGTCGGCGGATCTTCGCCGTCGGCGAGAATTGGGCACTCCCGCCGCACCGCCGGTGGCGCCCTTCTTCTTCACGAACTTGATGTTGTAGGGATCCTCCGCCAGCTCCGGATACAGGGCCACGTCGTGGATGTACTCACCCTCGTAGTTGTTGGCGTAGCTCTGCTTCAGGATCTCGTCGCTCTCCTGCTGGCTCCACTCCAGGGCGGTGGTGAGGCCGCTGCGCAGCGCCTCCTTCTCGCGGTGCCACGCCTTCCGCACGGCCGTCAGCTTGGCGTGGTGCATCAGGCGCTGCTGCTCCTTGGCCACGGTGGTGCCGTACCTCAGATTGATGATCGCGTGCGCCCCATGGATCTTCACGTCCAGGTAGTTGCCGCCCGACGAGGCGCCGCCCGAGGAGGAGGAGGACGAGGAGGACGAGCCACTGGATCCAGACTGACCACCCGAGCCGCTCACCGGACTCTCGCGGGTGATCTCGTGGAAGGTGGTGTTCACCTGGCCCTGGAGCCGCTTCAGCTGCTGCCGGTCCTCGGTGGCACGCCAGGCGTCCTCCTTCACGAAGAAGAACGAGTCCTGTTGGGCGTTGTGCACCACGAACGTGAAGGGCAGCAGCTTGGACCGATTGAAGACACTCGTGTAGACGTCCCGGTAGATGGCATTGGCCGCCGGCACACTGGATACGATGGCCTGGCCGTCGGCGGTGCGGGACACCACAATGCCCTTGCCGAACGGCGGTTCCGTGTCCGAGCCAATAGATCGCGGCGATGGGTCCATTACGTCGCACTTGAGCGCCGACCTGGGTGGCGCCGACAGCTGCTCGAAGTCGGACATCCGGCGGATGTTGAGGTGCGCCAGGAAGCCGCTCTCCACCGCCATGGTGGGTATGTTGTCGAAGGGACGTCGCAGGTTCAGAGCCACGGGGTTGGAGGGCGGTCGGCCCCACAGAGCCGGCGGCTGCCACAGATTCCTGGCCAGCTGGGGCACCAGGTTGCCCACGTTGTAGCCCAGCGTCTTCATCCAGGCGGCAAAGTCCTCCGGGTAGTGCCGCTCGTGGCCCACGTTGATGGGATCGTTGCCGTTGAACCGGTAGAGATGGAGGCGCGTCGGGGTGATGATCCGCTCCGCCACGCGCTGCCAGTCGGGCGACATCCACTGGCCGATCAGCGGGTCGTAGACCCGACCGTCGCCCATGTGCACCAGGGTGGTCACCTGGTCGAGGATGCCGCCGCAGAAGTCGATGGGCAGATACAGGTACGGGTTGGAGTCGTAGACGATGTGGCCGAAGGGCGAGCGCATGATCTCGCGGATGCCCTCGCCGTACTGGTTGAAGAGCATCAGGGGCGTGCCGCTCTGGTCGGTGGCCACGTAGTACTTGTGCCGGTACACCTGGGCGTAGATGAGATGGCCCACGTCGTCGTAGGTCAGGGACATCAGCTTCCCGTCCCGCGGCGAGTAGATCTGGCTGACCTCGTAGGGGCGCTGCTGGTTGGTGTAGAAGAACTGGGTCACGTTGCCGAAGTTGTCCTTTCGGGTGGTCAAGCGCTTCAGATGGTCGTAGTAGTACCTCACGTCGAAGCGCCCCCGCTTGGAGGCCCTCACTAGGAGACCCTGGGTGTTGTAGTGGAAGCGCTCCTCCCGGGCGTTCTGGGCCACCAGGCCGCGGGCATCGTACTTGTACTGCCCCTCGCCGAACTTCACGATCCGGTCCTGGGCGTTGTACTCCATGGGGATGGTGTTGCCGCGGTAGGTGAGGGAGAGCAGGTTGCCGTTGTCGTCGTACCGGAAGCCCCACGGCTCCTGGGCCTCCACGCCCACCAGCTGCCCGTCACAGTCCCAGGTGTAGTTCTTCACGTTCGTGTAGCTGTTCACCGCCATGTTCCTCGTGTAGGTCCTCGTCTGCGAGATCCGGCCGTGCACACCGTAGGAGAACTCCATGCGGAACACCTCCAGCCGGTGGATGGCCAGCGCCATGCGCTGTGTCTGGAAGCGTCCGTCCACGGTCCGGGTGAAGCTGGCGGTGCCGTCGTGCAGCTGCGTCTGGTTCTGGGCCGGCTGCGAGAACCGGAACTGGCCGATCAGGCTGGGCCGTCCGGTCCGCGGATCGTAGGCGAAGGCCTGCGACGGCAGGCTCTGACCGCCGATCCTGCCCTGCAGGGCCACCACCCGCAGCTGGGAGTCGTACTCGTAGCTGAACTTGGCGTTGCTCAGGCCCGTCTTGGCCACGTAGTCGATCCGCTCCTCGGACAGCAGTCCGGCGGAGTACTCGAAGTCCCAGCGGTACTCCAGCTCCCGCTCCGTGTGCGACACGGTGCTGGGCATTCCGGTGGCCTCGTTGTACTGGAACTCGCTGCGTCCGTCCCCGTGGACCACCTCTGTCAGCTGGCCGGCGGCATTATAGCGATACACGATCCGGGCTCCGTCTCCGGGCAGGATGGTCTGGAGCAGGGCTCCGGCATGGCTGTAGTGCTGCAGGTAGGCCCGGGTGCTGCCCGGCGGGGTGTAGGTGCACCGGATGAAACCGATGGAGGTCTGCATGCTGAAGCTGTGCCGCGTGCCCGAGGGCAGGACCACGTGCCTCAGACCGCCGGCGTCGTCGTACTGCAGGACGAACTTCCGCTGGCTGGCCAGCCCGATTTCGGAGACCAGGTTCCAGTCGTTGTAGACGAAGGAGACGATGCCGTCCTGCTGCGAGGTGATCTCCGAGAGGAGGCCGTGCCGGTCGTAGCTGTACTTGAGCTCGGCGGGGCCCCAGGCCCAGCCCTCGACCCGGTTGAAGCGGTCGTAGGTGATGTTGACCGGATAGCCGTTGGTGGGGTAGTAGCTCTTGGGCAGGCCGGACTGGTCGTAGGCCACGATCAGGATGGGGGTGCGGCGGGCGTCGTAGAAGGTCTCCCGGTTGGTGAACTGGTCGAACTCCACGCCGATCACCCGCGACTGGTTCACCCAGATCTCCCGGTTGAGGGTCTGCTGCGGGTTCCTCACATCGCCCACCAGACTGTAGACGGAGTACATGGAGTTGGTCAGGCCCTCGCCCATGGTGACGCTCTGGTGCGACCACATGGCCAGCATCTCGGCCTCGACGGGCAGAGCGGCCTCCAGCAGGGGGTGACGGGCAACTGCGGATGATTCCACCACCACGCCGTTGTCGCCGTGGATCACCAGGGTGTTGTTGGCCTTCAGCTCGGCGTCGGCATGGGCCTGGCCGCGCTTCAGGAACGTGGAACGGACGCCGCCAAGGACGAGCAGCTCGTTGGCCTCGCCGGAGATGCGCTCCCGCGAGAACAAGGACTCCACGGAGGCGTGGACGTAGACGGTCAGGCCCTGACTGTCCGCCAGCTGTGAGGTGATCCTTACGATCTCGCCGCTCGGCAGAATCATGCCGGTCACCCGGCCGAACTCGTCGTACTGGTAGATGTACGTCTCGCCGCCGGAGGACCGGGAGTTGAGCAGCCCGGTGTTGCTGTCGTAGTCCAGCTCGATCTCCTGGCGACCCTTCTCGCTCAGCTTGGTCATGATGCCGATGCCGTTGATCTGGATCTCGGACTTGTGGTCCTGCGTGTTCTCGATGGAGCTGACCACGTTGCTGTAGTCGCGCAGGAACTGGATCTTGTTGCCGGAGGCGTCCGTCACCGTCGACAGTCGGCCGAAGCTGGTGTTCTTCGAGTAGAGGAAGGAGTAGCGGGTCTTCCCGGAGGTCAGGTCCTTGGTGGCCACATGCTGGCCGTATCGGTTGAAGACGTAGATCTCGCTGGACGGCGGGAACGGAATGTGGAACTCGCCGTTCTCGTCGTGCGACGGCAGGTAATGTTCCAATGCCAGGACATGCAGGGATCCTGCGGGAGAGAAAAGAAAATAAAGGGGGTTTTAGCCTGGAAAGAAGTCGATAAAGCCGAAGGACATTCCCCGGAGTGTGCACCTGGAGCTTATCAAGTGATTTCGCTCCTTATGGCCGCACTTTTTTGTTGGCTTTTGATTACACCCCGGGCTCTGGGCTCTGGGCCGTAAAAAAAGTTGCAGCCAAGGACCTCCTCCCCCCCACTATACTAGTCCTAGTGCCCGGATAATTGACTCATTTAGTCCCTGCTCCTTGTTCCTTGTTGGCTGCTTCTTGGACTCAATTCCTTTTAACTGGTCATCAAATTTATTCGCACTTCCTTTATGGCCCCAGTCGCTCTTAATCTGAATCTGCATCTGCATCTGAATCTGAATTCGAGGAGGAGTCCTGCCACTGCCACTGTCCATTTTCGGGGTTTGTTGATCATTTGCTTAAGCTAAACGCCAAGTTCCTGCAGCTGTTTGTTTTTACTGCTCGGCAGTGGGCCATCCTCCCTCCTGCAGAGTCCTTGCAGGACTCCCTACTCCCTACTACCGAATGAATCACTGCAAATGCACAAATACAAAATGGTGTGGGCATGTTTTCCGGGCGACGGTCTTAAGTATTTTTGTGCAATTTGCTTCAGCACCTCCCAGGACGCGTCCACGTCCACGTCCAGAGACAGGACCAGAGCCATAGCCAGAACCAGAACCAGAACCAGAACCAGAGAAGCGTTTCATTTTAGTTAGTGTTGAAAATCGCTTTGGATTTGCATAAATTTGCTTGCCTTCCGTCTCACTTGCCGGTTTCTCATCCCCAGGATGGCTTTGCATTCCAAACAAGCAATGGGGAAAGGGATGGATGGTCTATGGACTGGGCACTCTGGGAGGACTGGGAATGATGACAACGTTTTGTCTAAGAAACTAAGTGGGCCAGGAATGGATCTCAAGAGCACATTAACTTTACATCGTTGCTGGCAAGCTGGAAACTACGACAAGAAGTGCCGCACACGAAACTTCTCCGCAGAAGAACCACAACCAAAAATGGTATATACTTTTTATGATAAATAACCACGTCCGGGGAGTTTATTATTTTTCTTGTTTGCAGCAAGGTTTTTGGATGGAAGAACTGGGGGATCTACTAAGAGGGTAGGATGTATGTCCTTTAGAAGTCTCTTTGTTGAGAAACTCTATAGTTTTAAGAAGAATACGACTTATCCCTCAAGTATCTGATGAAGTAAAAGGTAGGATATCTTCAAAGATGCTATGACCTTGTTAGTCCACAATTATCATCTGGAAACACTACTCCAGAGCCTTCTACTCCCCCAGTTCCCCAAATCCAACCCCATAAACATCAATTTCTCGCAATTATTGTATGCAACAATTCACCGCTGATTGCGAATTATGTGCCAGTCGGTCTCCCCGACTCACATATCACAATAAAAATATTAAATACATTGTGGGTTATTCTTATTGCTTTTCCTGCTCCTGGCTCCTGGCTCCTGCCTTTGCCTTTTCTGGGATTCGGTATTGCTGTTTTGGCTGTTTGGCTTGCGGTGCGGGCAGTGTTGATTTGATTGCGTTACAGTTCATTTACCCTAGGACCTAGGACCTGGGTCCTGCGACTGAGACATGGGACATGGGACACACAGGACGAGGGATGCTGCCATCCCGGAGACACATGACCGAACGAACGCCCACATTTCTCTGCAGCTGGAGCGTAAGCCATTATGGTCTCATTTTAGAGGAGCATTTTGGTTTCGGGTTTTCGCCGATACACTGAGCGAAACTGTCATGTATCTGATGTATTGCTCTCAAGGATAATTATCATTGATTTCTGTCAGTGTAGCCAGTTGGGTTTCCCAGTTGTAAGCCGGGCCATTGGCATTGGATTCGAATTGGCAGAGCGCCAGGCCAGCGATTGAGCGAATTTCAATGCAATAAATGTGTGACGCTCGGAGGAGGTGGTTGCCACCCACTAGACTCGCCCACCCGTCGACCTATGCCCCCCCCAAACCCCACCTCCTATGTCCCATGTATGTGTGTGTGGGTGAGTCGTAATGTAATGTAATGGTAATGACCCCATAAACTGAACAACTTGTTTGTGCCCAGTGCAAAGGGTTGTTGCCATTGTGTCGCCGAATGTTTGCTCCTCCATCAGGCCTCCACCACCCTCCACCCTATGGGGGGGGGGAGTCCTGCAATTGTCCCGAGTCCTGCGTTTTAAACAGTCGTCATGGCTAGCTGGCATATGTCCAAATCGTTGGCCAAATTGATATCGATGGGCGGAAAAATGTCGAGGGAGAGACTATAGCTCCTGGGGATTCTATTTTTGATTTAAGGTTTAAGGACCTCAATTAAGGATATTTTTTAAGTGTTTTGATAGTATTTTTCTCCTAGGGAGTAGCTAGGTTTCTACAATATATCCTTTTAAAATGGAATTGGAAGGAAAGTCTTCTGGAAGAGGAAACTCCACTCTATTCCTCTCCCAAAACTGTATTAATACTTTTATCCTTCTCTCAGTTATCCTGGCAATACAATTAATGCAATAATATTTCACACACACTCTCTCTCTCTCTCTCTGTTCGCTGAAGGACCAAGGACGAAGGCCACTTAAGGTGCTGGAGCTGCTAATGAAGCTTATTTACGTTTTGGAGGCAAAAAGGATCTAAAATTCGAGCATTTGTATAAGTCCTGTCTGCTCTCACCCACACATACTGCACAAGGACTCCCTATCCTTTGCTCCTTCTGTTGATTAATGTTTTCGGAAAGGGGTGATGGGTGTTTTTTTTATTCCTGGCAGCCAGTGGGTGGCCGTACAGGACGAGCAGGACGAGCAAAGTTTTGCCAATTGGATGCCGCGTAGGTAATAAGATTGATTTTCACTTTTTCGCTTTTCACACCAACACACACGTACATGGAGCAATCACTCACACGTGTGCACCACCGCACCACCCACACCACCATGGACTAAAACTTGATTAATTATAGCCATTGATTTGCTTTCCACGGCTTCATCTCTGGGCCCGGCCTTTTCATTAATTTCCACAGCAACTTCCCGGCCGATGACGATGATGATGATGAGATCCACCCTTTTGTCCATTTTTCGGCAAAAGGGGGGTAGTCACTCTCTTCCCCTAAACCTACTCCTGTTCCACCTTTTCTGTATCCTTGTGGAAATTTATTAATTACGTTTCTGGTCTTATCAAATTACGCTCCACTAATGCACTCAAATTTATACCTTCCGTGCTTTCTGAGCTTTTTCGCTTTTATAACAGCGCCTCCCCCCCTCTATTTTGTTCCTTTCGACAATTTATTGGCGGCCATTTTGTTTTGTGTTTTCCTTCCAGTTACCTGGGGAATACCTGGGGGGACCTCTCGGTACATCCCATAGTATGTGGCAGGACGAGAGTACTTCCTAATTTGTCCTCGTTCGAATTGTAACGGAAATTGGTTTCGCTTTTCCTCTTTTTTTCCCTCTCTCTCTCTCTCTCTCTCTCTCTCTCTGCCCCGACCGCCATAATGGCCAATTACAACAACAATTCTGTCATTATTATAACTGTATTTCAGTGTCCTGGTGGGTCCTGGTGTGCTTCTCTCTCTCTGTATGTGTTTCTTGCAATATGTTGAAATTCTACTTCCGGTTACTGTTCTCCTCCTCCTCATCCCCTTCAGTTAACATTTTCTATTTTTTTTTTTGCCCCTCCCTCCACCCGTTATTCGTTGGCATTGTTGCGGCCCAAGGCCCAAGGAGTGCCAGATGAAAGAGAGGAGAAGAAGCTAGAAGAAAGAAAAGAAAGGGAACAAGTGCCAGCCGAAGAAAATTTGCCAAAGGAAATGTTCCATTTTCCATGCAATTGTATTCCAGCTGCTCTTGGTGGCTGTGTGTGTGTGTAGTTGTGGACAAAAGAACACACACACAGGACACACACTTACCCAAAGGATATGGGTCTACTACAAGTGTGTGGGAGTGTGGCAAGTAGGAAGATGACAAATTTCCTATATCAGATGACAGTTGCCGCAACAACAAGGGCTATGGGATAAGTGCAGGTCCTCCCTAAGACTCTTTTTCCTTCAAAACATTTCAGATCAGTCTGGATTTTGTTCTCAGATAATACTATAATGTCCTTTTTAGATCCTTAATCTTACTTTTCATCATAAAGGCTGTATAATCCTTCCTCGCTCTATCATTTTAGATGACAACAAGGACTATGGGATGCAGGTTTCTTCTTTTTCCTTAAAACTATTTCAGATCAGTTTGAATTTTATTCTCAATCCATACTATATAGTCCTTTTTAGATCCTTAATCTTTCTTTTCATCAAATAGACTGTATAACCCTTCCCCTCTCTTAAAACCACTATCATAATAGATCCTTTTATCATAAATATTTAAAAAAAATTAAATAAAAACTCACCCTGATCTGCCACATTGATGACACCATCCTGGGCCACTGCTATGGCGGATATAGCCTGGAATCGGGCATTCGAGGAGAGCAGGGTCTCCGCATTACTCAAAGTACCGTCATCGTTCAAGGTCGCTGCACCGCCGCCGCCGCCCCCACCGATGCCCGACGCCGTGGTCTTGGCGCCCAACAGCACAGTGGTGGTGGTGGTGGGTCCAGTGGACATCAGACCGCCGCCGCCGACGATGCTGGCCAGGGTGCCGCCCGCTCCATTGCCGGAGATCGAACCGGATCCGGTCGAGACGCCAATGCCGCCGGCACAGATGCACGCACCACTGCCGCCAGAGGCACCCCCGCCGTTGCCGTTGCCGTTGCTGTTCCCGTTGCTGCCGGAGGCGCCCGAAGTTGCCGACGAACCGCTGCCATTTCCGTTTCCGCTTCCGTTTCCGCCCGAAGGGGTGGTGGGCGTGGTGCCGCCATTATTTCGCGTCGGATTCACGGTGGTGGAGTAGGCGCCACCGGCGACGTGGCCGACACTGGCGGAGCTGCCGTTGCTGCCACCGCCGATGGCACATTCGCACGTCTGGGATCTGCAATTTATAGAAATATTTTTGCAATTTTGTAGAAAACATTTAAGAAATATGTAATATTTAATATTTAAGTTTTAAGGACTTCTTTCCAATACAGGATAATATCTCGTATTTTAGTCCAAATGGCTCGGTCCTGTGCTCTCTTGATAAATTAAAGCACCCGTATCCCTTCATATCCTTTCTAATCTAGCCAGTCCACACCCTCAACCCTTAACCCTTAACCCTTCCCTGTCCACTCGTATCTTAACCCTTTCGCGCCAGCCTATGCCCTGCTTGGCCTTCTGCTTGGGACGCATATTTATGATGACATTGTTTGTTCGATAAACAGTCTAAAGTGAAGCGAGCGACGGGCGCCGCTTATCGCTGCCACGCCCACGCAACAGACACGGACCTCCCTCCCACCTTTAACCCTTTGATGGCCCCCCTCTACTTTTCGGACAAAAAAAGATGGAGAAAAGAGAGTGAAAAGTTGATTTATAGTTTCTGTCTGTGGCGCGACGGCCGCTAATTACTTTGCCACGTCTGCCGGCCACGCCCACTTGAAGGCATCACAGTAGCTCCGCCTTGCCCCCGCCCGGCTGGCACCTGGCGGCATTCACATGACCCCTGGTCCGTGGTCCTTCGAGCAGAAATTCTATTTGCTAAAATCCACAGTAAGTTCAAATATTCAGTCTAGAGTCCTTTCATTATTTCCACTTTTCTTTATTTTTAATTCTTCTGCCAGTCAACGATGTGAATTAATTGGTTTAGTGTTGTAAGTGCTATTTTAAGCAGCTTTATGAATAGTTGCTTGGCAGCACTAGTTAAGTTATTGGTATTGTACAACACTTTTTCATTTAAATACTTGTCTTTCTAGTATAATTATGGGAAAGTGCTGCCCAGTCTCATTTAAATCCTGTTTAACTTGTTACTTTACAACACTAGTTTGGTAAGCTATTACTTTCTAAGGCTAACCAACACTGGAGAATACTATTTCCTATATTTCTCCAATTCCTGCTGGACTTTAAGTTCATCCACTGGCCTGGTCACCCTCTTCCCGCCCCGATTTAATCAATGCACAAAATGCAAATGGCTCTAGTGCCACTGGAACACAAAGCTCCCATGTACCAGAAGGGGTATATACATACGTATGTGTGTGTATATAATACATATAGGGGGTATATACTGGGGGGAGGGGGGTGCCATGAAAAATCAGACAATGAAATTCCCCAATGTGAGAATTCCAATTAATTTCTGGTCACCGTTTTCCGATGCCTTCAAAATGGGTTAATAAAGTCGAATAAAGTTAACACACACACACAAACATACACACACACATCCATGAGAGAAACATGGTTGTGGACAATGGAAAAAGTGCGAAAGAGAGACATGTCCAGGGAGGGAAAGAGAGCGATACTCTGGGGGGTATTGCCTAGTTGGCCTGACATTTATGGCCGTTTTGGTGCATTGGCAATTTTGTGCTTCTCTTGCTGAATTTTTATTATTTATGCCCCACTCTACAGGCCCTCTCTTTCTATCGTTGTATTTGCCATCTCTTTCGGTGCTATCCCCAGTGTCGTTTTTCGGTAGACATTTTGAAAAATTGGCTGTTATCGTCGTTCGGCAATATGCAAATAGCCCAGAGCTCACTTAATTGGGTCAAGTATGCGCATAAACAAGTCCGGGAAGTGGAGTCGAGCAGTACCCCGCTCCCTGTGTCCATCCCTTCTGCCAGTTCCGCTCTATTCGGTTTCTGGCCAGCGGCCTCCTGACCAAATTCCCTGCCATGTTGACCCAGTAGCCAGTCAATATTTGCGGGCATAAAACAACTAAGAATGCAATAGTCGGGTATTCCGACCACATACCATCCGCCACACCACACCACACACTACACACACCACACACACACTGGCGAATTATTTACATTCTGTGCACTTTGATAACTCGACAAAAGCCGGAGCACTCCAACCCATAATTATGGGCCAGCTAGAGGAGCTATTTGGATTGAAGTTCCAACTCGAATAGTCCGACATATCGCGCACAGACATCTCCCTCTCTTAAGCGGACAGTGATCCCTCAACCCTCCAGTACTCACCCTGTGCCCTCCTGCTTTCCGGCAAAGTAACGCATATTTCCGGCCGTGTCCACCACGCGAATCGAATTGATTCGCCGCGAGTCGCTGTCCGCGATGTAGAGGTCACCGAACGGCGAGAAGGCCATCGCCAGGACAGTGCCCAGGACGTTGTCCGTTCCGGTCTTGTTCACCCGGCCGTCCTGTCCTCCATTGCTGCAGTGCAGCGGTGTGCCGGCCACCACCCGGATCTTCATGTCCGAGGTGAGTCGCAGCACCAGCCGGTCGTCGATGAAGTGCAGGGAGCCGTCCAGGGGACTCAGCGCCAGGCCGGTGGGCCACTGCAGCTGGGCCTGGTTGGCCATCAGAGTGCCGCTGCAGGGCGCCGGGCTCCAGTGGTTGTGGTGGCCATGGTGGCCGATCAGCGTGTGGATCACGCCCTTCGGGTCCACTGCCCGGATGTTGGTGCCGTCGGCGATGTACATGGTCCGGTCGGCGGCGATGGCCAGGCCCTTGGGGTGGGACAGGCGGGCGAGGAGTGCCGGGCCGCCGTCTCCGCAGTTGCCCTCATCGCCGGGAATGCAACGCTGGCCACTGCCCACCACTGGGTCACTGTTGATGCTCGGATCCTTGACCTTCTCGAGGCGCAGCAGTCGCAGGATCTGGTGGCGCTCCGGATCGGAGATGTAGAGATGTCCGTCCGCTGGCGAGACTGCCAGGTAGTACTGGTAGGACACCTGGGTGGCGCTCAGCTGGAGGATGGTGAAGACCTTGCCGTCGGGCGTGATGCGGCGCACCAGGTTGAAGTCGCCCACGTAGAGACTGCCGTCGGGGCCGGTGGCCAGGGCGATGGGGGTCAGCAGCTTGGCGTCCTTGGCCACACCGTTGCAGTAGTCCGGACAGGTCAGTGGCCGCTGCAGGCCAGTGCCCATCACCACCTTGACGGTGCGCGGATACTCCTTCATGTGGAGCGTGCTGCCGTCGCCCTTCTGCAGGATGCCCTCGTGGAAGTTGTAGTGGTGGTGGATGTCCAGGCCCCAGCCCCCGATGTCCGATATGTCTACGTCGTAGCCCTGCAGCTTGGCGGTCTGGGCGATCCACACCGGCGACTGGCAGGTGCTGTGCTGGTAGCCCACCGAGATCCTCGCCACCGTCACGCCGTACACCTTCTGCCGGTAGACGTTCCGCTTGTTCCACGCGAACGTGTGCACCAGACTGGGGTCCGCCTCGTACGTCTTCACGTGCAGCGCCCCCTCGATCTCGACGCCCACGTGGACGTGGGTGAGGGTGGCCGGAATGGTGTCCGCCGTCAGTCGCATCCTCACGATGCTCAGGTAGCCGCTGGCCTGCGACGACTGGTAGGTGAGGTGGAGGTCCGAGCCGGGGATCTGGATGGATTCCTGGACAATCTGTGGGTGGCAGGAGAAGAAGGAAGAAAAAGGGTCTCTGGTTAAGAGCTTTCAAGTCATATTTTCTAGCCCATCCTGGGGCCAGACATTACATTAGGGTCTCGGGGTCGTAATGAGAAATGGACTAGCCTCGACCCTAAAGGATACTCGCAAGGATGGGGGACAAAGGCAAGGAGGAGCGAAGGCGGAGGCGGAAAAGTGACCGCAGCTGGACAGGTTCGAGTGCTGCAATTAAACGCATTACGCTTCCCAGGCGAGATTTCTTTCTCCGCCTGAATTAATGTCCTGGCAACCTACCCCCTCCTCCCTCTGCCTTGGCCCTTGCCCCGCCCAGGATGCAAAGTTATAATGTCATTAAGGCAAACTTTAAATTAATTAAAAGTGCGCTGCTGCGTCCAGCAGCTGCTGCCAGCCGAGCTGCTAATTAGGAATGGCGTTTCGGGCCAGAAAAGGGAGAAGGGGGAAGGATGCTACCCACCTGGGTCTCCGCGAAGATGACCCGCTTGCCGGGCATGGCGCCAACGCCGTTGGGCATCCAGGTGCTGATCAGCTGGGGCCGGAGCTTCTCGTGGTCGTGATCCATGCAGACCTTGCTGGCGTCGTTGGCCTCGTCGGCGGTGTGGTAGTGGATCGAGTTGAGGAACGTCAGAGCGGGGTTGAGAGGTGCCACCCTGGAAGTATTACAGATTAAGGATCAATGATTAAGTATTAGTATTAGAGCAGTATCCTTTTTACTCACTTGATGTTCCGGCTGGTGGTCTCATCGTCGTCGCTGAGCTGCATCTGAACTGGCGGCAGGACCACGATCCTGTTCCAGGGCACGAAGACGGTGCGGGTGAGGGGTCGGAAGGGCGAGCGCTGGAACTGCAAGGTCACCGCTCCGCCACCGTTTACCAGGACATCGAACCTAAAGGACAAGGATAAGGATAAGGAGATGCGTCAGCCATCAAATATGAAACGGAATACGAAATTAGTGCCCAACTTTCAGGGCAAACATGCAAATTAATATTTTAATGAACTTGGCGGTAAGTTCTTATAGCCAGCCCTGGATAGGGGATAGGGGGTGGTCCTATCTAGTCCTTGTACTTTTAATTTCTAATTCCGATTCCCCAGCAAGGTGGGGCAGGACGTGAACACATTCCTCTCAGATAATGCCTCGATTGTTTGTGGGAAATTGAAAAACTTTAGATTCTGGTCTGGCCTTTGCTCTGGAGGGGGTGAGGGATGGCGGATGGTTTAAGCCAGGATCGTAGAGCATAAGTTAAAAACCACCCCACTCCTAGTCATACGTTAGCCGCATTAAATATAATGATGGCGATTGCGAGACCCCCCCTACTGCCACTGCCACTGCCACTGCCATCGTCATTATTACAAGAGAAAATTCGCATTGCAGCTACGGCTTGGAGGAAAAGTTGCAGAAAGTTCTACTTTGGCCAACAGAAGAAGCAGAAGATGTTGGGAAAACAAAAGGCCAAACGGAGAAATAAAAACAACAACCTAGCAACAGGATAGAGATAGAGGACCAGGACCCCAGCACCAGGACCAGGACCTCCCAGAGCCAAGCCAAGAAATGGCGGAAAACTTTTGCTTTTGAAATATTTAATTAATGCGATTTTTAATTGTGTTTTGTGAGCGTGCTGGAGAGCACTAGGATGCTCCATCGCCCCCTCCCCAGGATATAGTTAAATACATATATCCTTAATATAGAATATTTTCAAACACTGAACACTAAATATTCGCCCTAAATGGCACAACATTCAATGGAATGGGCTCGTAAACAAAGCCACCAAAGCCTCTCCCATAAACATGTCCATAAACAAGGATGCATTTCATTAAAAATCTCATAAAGTGGCATCACCAAACAAAATCCAAAATACAAAATGAAAAAATACAAAATACAAAAATAGAAGAATTTGTTGGTTTTTCTGTTTGTTTGTAATATTTGTTACAATTTTTGCTAATTTAATTTTAGTGTTTTTCCGCCGAAGCTGGCCGATGGTGTGGCTTGTTGTGGCGGCTTTTATGGCACATGCATGTCTACACTGAGCGAAACAAAGAGTCTACTCTCCACACATTCCACAGAATAGTTGTCTAACTATTAAGATCAAAACTATTTCTCTCAGTGCACACAATGCCATGGCATTGCATTCATTCATTTGTAATTGAATTGGATTTTATGAGCCTGACCGGAGGGAAAGCCAGCCGAGTGGGTGGTTCTTAGTGGTTGTGGGTGGTTGGTTGGGTGGCTCTTTTTTTCCCAACCATTTAGCGGAAAAGGACACACTCACACACTCACACACAGACACACACATGGAGACATACGTTTCGGCGGCCAAGCTCTAATAATACTTATGCAATAAAAAATGCCAACAATAATCCCCTGCAGCACAATATAATGACTTTTATTACCTTTATTACTATGACAACAACAATGCATGTCAGGGGGAGTGGGTGGGGTGGGGAAGGCAGGCAGTCAGGACGAAAAAGGACGAAGAAGAAGCAAGTCTGGGGGAAAAAATTAAGCGCCAACCCGAAAAGGAGCAACAAGAAGCAAGTCCGAGTAATAAAAGCCAAGAATTGAAATAAACATTATAAATAAAAAACCATAAAATCCTGTACAAGGACACATATGTGTGAGAGTGTGTGTGTGTGAGAGGGGTGGGGGTGGGGGTTTTTGAAAAGGATAACAACACACTGTTGCTTACTGGGCCGAAAAATGGAAAAGTTCCTCCAACGCAACATCTGCAACTTCAAGAGCAGAAAAGGACATAACTTCCCTGCCTTTTTCCGTTAAAAAATAAGTACTAGCTTAAAAAATAAATTAAATAATTTAAAAAATAGTAAGATTTACAATTTAAGTTTAGGATTCAACAATTTTCTAGACTGTATCAGAAAAAGAGGCCAAAAATAATGCGAACATAAACAGGAATTATTGCGGGCTGACACACACAAGCATAAAAAAATAACAAGGCCAGGACGCAGGACTCACACAGGGACAAGTTTAAAGTCCTTCAGGAAAAAAAGGAGAAGAAAATAAACAAGAAGAAAAGAAATGTGGAAGAAGGGAAACCCCCAAGATAAATAACAACAAAGTTGTCATAATAAAAATACATAAATAAGAAGCAGGTCCTGGACAGGACATATTTGGGCGATTGGTGAGAGCGAGTCGCTTACTCGGCCATTGGCCATTGGCCTAATGAGAAATTATGGCCACGGCCGGGGAGGAGGGAAAGGTGAAAGTAGAAAACTGTAATCACAGAGAGAATTTATCCTGGCATACCTTAATATTTGCCAAAGCGAGATTGAAATAAACAAAGGCATTGGGAGAGGGTTGGGTTGGGTTGCTAGAGAGTGTGTGTCCTTTATATCCTCTATGTATGTGTATGTATGTGTGTCCTGTGTGGAAAAGTAAACACAAATAATCATCAGACAGTCGGAGTTCTCCGTCCGTCTGATGCAGAAGCACAGATTTTGTTTGCACGCTGCGCTTGCCCATAATAAAATCAGACAAAGTCGGGTGCGAAATGTTTATTTAAATTGGCCAGGATACACAAACACACACAGAGACACACACTCCCAGTTCCACACACACACACATACACACTTTCCCTAGTTGGTTGGGAAAAATCTGGGCTAAAAGAAAATGCCAAAACAACAAGGACAGCAAACAATGTTGCTGATGGCAGCAAACGGAAATCCTTTTTACAGAAAGAAAAACAACTGCAAAAATATTTATATTAGATATATTGGATTGTTGGGCATCTTTTGCGTTCCAGGACATCAGGACAGCAGGACATCAGTGGCAGGAGTTCTCTTGGAGTAGTGCTACAACTGCTGCATCGCAAATGTCCTTTTACAGTTGAGAAAATATTTTGTCTATGCATCTTTGATGGGCTCAATTAGAGAAAATACTGCACAACCTTTTCTTTTGCTCCCAAAAAGGAGCAAAAGGACCAAAGGACATCTCTCCTTGCCATTCAGCTTAAAAAGCAATTCGAATAAAATGTCAAATAATTGAAACTAATACCCCACACTCTGTACTCCCATCCGTTGAAAGCCAATCGTTGTCGAAATATTGCGGTCGATGTGGCCAGCCACAGGTCCTGGGCGACAGGACGAAAGGACGAAACGCACTGCTGCTCTAATTATGCTAACCACTTGTGTAAACTTGAGGACAGCCCCAAGAACTTTTCGCCGACATCAAAGCGAAAGATTTAATTAAAAATATGATAACTTGCTCCGACATGGAGAGTGGGCGCATGGAGATCCACCTTTTTCCTTATTTTCTTTATATTTTTTTTTTGGCAGTGCTTCTGGCCATCAGCGGATTCCATCAGCTGAATTTAATCAACGGAAAAAGTTACGCTCGACTCTCCGAACTCATCCATACGTAAGTAATTTGCTTTTGGCCAGAAAATGTAGAAAATATATTGTGTGCATACGCGTCTTACAGTGGAGCCTCAAAAGAAGGACCTTCTTATACATTTTTGGCAAAAAACAATATTTCTTTGCTTGGGGTTGAACTCGAGACTCTAAAGAGACTGTTAGGCCGCTGTTAAGAGTCTGTTAGGCGTCTGTTATGGCAAGTTTGAAGCCTAATCGATATTATATCGATATTATTTCATAACCTTAACTTTAAAAAGTATTAGAAAAGTAATTAGTACTCACCATCCTCCTTGACGGGTCAGCGTAAATCCAAATCGCGAATCACGGTCCACGGAGACTCGAATTCCAACGATGCCCAGGCCCTGGGGAGTGATCACCTGGCCCCTCATCACGGATACGCGACTGTTTTGTTATTTATTATTGGTGGAGGCGCAAAAAATAGAAAGAGTATTGTTAGTGACATGGCATTCATATAGCATTTTGGTTTCGGATTCTGTTTTCTTTCTAATTTAGGTTTGTGGTCGAAATCATACGGTTTGAAAAAGGTGATGAAAACATTGAGCTTTTGTATTCTGTATGTTGGTCTTTGTTGTATTTGATGGAGATGGGAGAACTGAAAAGCGACTCGATTACTCGATTACTATCGCAGCACTCGGGCTGCGATCTAATGGACAAACCGAATGAATAATAAAAACGTATAGTATGCACAAATCTGAAGAAATATTATATAATAGTACACTAGATAGCTATATGTTTCGTTTTGTAGTTGTAACTGGGAGTTGTTTTTGTCAAATGCATTATATGTATAGGTCTAAGATTCATAAAATATATATTATATAGAGATGTATATATAGGGAGTATAGGGTGTGGATTATGTAGAGATAGAGACAGAGGGAGCATGAGATGGGATGAGAGATAGTGTCGCCGTGGCCAGGAATTCTTCTCTACTTTTGTATCTGTGGTATCGGTATCAGAGTAGTATCTACAGCTGCACCTGCACCTGCACCTCCATCTGTATCTGTATCTCAGAGTGTGTGTGCCTGTCTGAGAGTGTTTGCCTGGTTTTTGGGTAATTCAATTATTGCAACTCCTGGATGTTTGTCTGTCTCGTCTGTGACGGTGTGGAATGAATCGAATGTGAGTCGAATGAATGTCCGACAATGAGCAGAAGCCGCACACTGGCTCCTTTCCTTAATTCTTTTCTGGTTTTGGTTTCTGGCTGTTGGAGTGCAAGTGCAAATGGCAAATGGCATTTGGCACGCAGCTTTTGGGGACAATGGGAAACTGTATGGAAAAGTGGATAGAAGGAAGGAAGGCTGGGTGGGCTGGAATGCCAATCTATTTCGGATCCTCCAACATTTGTCCACAAGCTCCGAAATTCCGAAATACCAAATTCCGAAAAATAGGATCAAAATAGTGTGATGAAGGATGGGATGATGGGGTGACTGGATGGCTGGATGACAGGATGAAAGGATGACAGGTGAAGTGCACGGAAAACGAATGATGGTTTATCGATTGGTGGGTGCTTGTTATCGTAGGCACTAATTCCCATCGCTAATCCTGGGCAAGCTTTGAAAAAATAATGGTTATTCAAAAGCAATATGAATATTATCAAGTCACAAGAGTCAATAAACAATATTTCACTAATAAACACGACGATAAATGGAAAGATATCGCCACTTGACACTGCGATAGTTAGATCGTTTAGATAGCCAGGTATTCTATCGATAACCTGCCCCACCAATCGATTTGATAGAGTATTCAAGTTGAAAAACATGCATTCGATTAACGATTATTATAAGGAAAAAAACTAATTGAATTGCGATTTAAATTTGATTTGCTGCGATATCAATAGATAATATCCTGTCCATATAGCAAGGCCAGGGACAAGTCGATTGTGGAAATGAAAACGGCAAACAACTTGGAAATGAAACAACAAGCTCTTCAAAAATTAAAACCGAACCGAACCGAACCGAACCGTAACCGAAACAATGAAGTGAAAATAAGATGAAAAAAAAAGGGAAAATAAAGGAAAACAACGCATTGGACCCGATATCCAAATCGATTGTGGGCCGCTGGAAATGCGATACTTTCCACGGGTCGGATGCAAAGTGAGGCAGTTGCCCTTGCAGTGTCCTCTGGTCTGGGTCTGGTAGTCCCTCCTCCTTTTCATCCTTCTCATCCTCCTCGCATTATTTACATTAGTATCCTACTGACTATATATATTTATTGTATATTTTTCGTATTGATGATGAGCTCGCTGTGGCAGTGAGGAGCAGCTGCTGCTGCTGCTGCTGCCCCCCAGACAATCGTTTTCATTTCGCATTTACATTTCCATTTAATGAGGACATTTCTCCTGGAAAAAGAACTATGGCAACGCGCCTTTCTTTGTCACTTTCTTGGAAAGAAAGCGACTGCTGCCGCCACTACCAACCGATATCCGATTTCAAGTTTGCCAATTTATTACAAGAATCATGGGGAGAGAGAAGAGTGTGTATCCAAAATATGCTTCATATTTCCAATATATACATATTATATATATAGATTTCAGATCCTAGCTCGGGCCTGAAACAAAACGCCAAAGTGATGCCGCTCCGGAAAGGCAACACAAAAAAATAAGGACTGGGGGGAGGCTGGAGAAAAGTTGCCAAGGATATCGGAAACGAGCGCAATTGTTTGCACTAATTACTGCAGAACTCTGGGGTAGAGTCTGGGTGGAGGATGGCGGGGTTGGTGTCCCCCTGAGACCTCCCACACCCACACCCAAACCCACACCCATGCCACTCGCGTCCAAAAGGCAGGACTGCAGTTGGCCTCTTGCAACTTTTGTGCCAGCGCAAGTTCTCGAAAACATTTTCAAGTTTTCAAGTGTTGCAATTTCTGCTCCTCATCCTTGGCCTCACCAGGACCTACTTCCCTCCCACTGGCTCCCCTTTTCTCCTCCCGAATTGCGAAAAAAAAAAATAACAGACAGAGTGCACATAAACACATAATGTACAGTATTTGGGTCAGAGTTTTATGTGCCCAGCTGCATTTTTATGAGCCAAGAAGGGGAGAGGAGGAGAAGGGCTGGGCGGAGAGTCCTGTAAGGATCAAGGAGGCGAGGGAGAGGCAATGCGGAGAGGCTGGCGGAGCCCATTGGAATTCTTGGAGAGCAGCGCACTTCTTCAGTGACTTCTAATTGCAATTGACCAAAAGTCCGAGTCCGAGTCCGAGTCCGAGTCCGAGAGTCCGAAACCGTGCTCAAAAGTCATGCCCATCTAGTTTTCTTTTTTCGCCACAAGACTGGCCACGCCTACTCCTCCTTCACACACACACACACACATATAGACACTCTTGGAAAGGACACCCCCACAATCGAAATGCCTTTCATTTTTGCTGCCTCAATTCGATGCAATGAAGCAAAATTTTATTTGAAATCAAGCCGAAAAACAAATTGCATGTGTATGGGTATGGGTGCCTTGAAGGT
>JAJJHT010003242.1:559246-595392 GCA_021223865.1 Drosophila pandora | reverse complement strand
TGGGTGTATTCCAATTCATTGAAGTGGTGAGTGCCATTGATTTTTATTTCGCATTTGATTCGTTTCGTTTCATTTATTATTTATTTGATTTATTTGCACTGCAGCGAAGGAGGAGAGCCTCCTGACCTCAACCAACCTGGCCACCCCCCCTCTTGGCTGACCAGGTAAAATCACTCATACGCCACCGACACTCGGCGCACTCGAATGTCTTCAGCACTTTCGGCATTGTTTGCTTTGCTGCTGATTTCAGTTCGATTCGATTCGCTTTGATTTGGTTATGAGAGGAGTTTCCATTTTGATTTTATTGCCATTCGAAATGGAAATACAACACAAGAGCTGCTACAACGTCTCAAGGACTCGAAGGAAGGACTTGCGTTTAAAGTGAGAATTGAAGATTCAGTTTCTTGCTGACTTGGCTGGCTGGCTGGCAGTGTTTCAATCAGCTAATCAGCCAATCAGCTAGTTGCAATCATCATTATCAGCTTGCTCAGCACAGGCCACTCAAAATTATGAAGGGGGGGACCTCACTCAGCCATCTCAGTTAAGGGGGGGCGCCAGTGAAAAAGCAATCTCGGTATTGCCCTGCTCGCCCGATGAAGTGAAAGCAATGCCACAAAAATGTTCTAATCTCATTCCCAGCAGCCCCAAAAGATGTTCGTCCTTCGAGCCTTCGCTGGTGCTGGTCCTGGTGCTTCACCCCCTTTTTTTTCCAGACTCTATCCCCTCCCCCCTTTTCACCGACTAATCGCCCTTGCAGCGAATGAGCAATAAAGGCAACAAAGGGGAAAGGCGCAAAGAGCAAAAAAGGAAAAAAAAAAAGAAAAGAAAGCTAGAGCAGGATCAGGAGCAGGACCAAAAACCAGGAGCAGGCATTGTCGCCACTGCACCTTTTGTGTCAAAAGTGCACTTCCATTATTAGCGAGAGGGGGAGAGCGGTAGTCGGGGAAGAGCGGGGGCAGGACTGGGCGGGAAAATATGAGAAGCCTGCGCATAAAGGAAGTGCATTTAATTTCTTTTCTCCACTTTTTTTTTTGCAGCCAGACGGAGAGTTTTTGGAGTGGGTATTGGGGGGGGATTTTTGTGGCCATTCATAAAGCGGCTGGCTGCCATTCATTTGCACCAACCCGGTCGCCCCCAGCCGCCCCCAGTCGCCCCAGCTGCCCCCGACAGGAGCCCTTCTTCTGTTAACTTGGCTTACCGCTGCACACAAAGTGGCAGCGACGTCCTCGTCTTGCCATCATAAAAATTGAGCACGACTTAGTTGACTTTTGTGCATACAAAAGGACACCACCCAGGACACCACACCGCACCACCTACACACACTGGAAGAAAAGGATATAATTTTAATTTGGCTTTATTTTCATGACGCCCACGAGGATGCAGCCAAAGCAGCTCTTGCAACAAAAACAAAGCCAATGCTTCGGGGCGTTATGGGTGGTTGGGTGGTGAGACAGTACGGGAGTACGGAATTACGGCATTACGGCAGTATGGCATTACGGCAGTATAGCGGTGCGGTGGTTCGCTTTATGTTCATTTAGCCTGAAACAGTTTTTGAAACATTTTTCAGGCGAAAACCCTGGGCCACACTTTTCTTTTACGCTTTTGTAACCACGATAAATGTGCTTTATGTAGCGAGAGCTAGAGATGAGACTTTTAGGTGCCCCACGTTTGTGGGCGTTCGGGCGCCACTTGTGAGCTCTGGAATGAAGGGGGTGTGGCTGGCATCCTCGTGCCTGCCTGATGAAATGTTTCCTGCACTTTCGCCTGCAATTTCTTTTCCTCGCTCCTGTTTGCATCTTGTGCCTTTTTTCATTAAAAGCCGTGGATGGTGGAGGCTGGCGGATGGCTGATGGCTGAATATGAAAAGAAAAAGAAAGTAACGAACGAGCAGAAAAGAAGCCAAGTGAAGAGGAAGTTTAGGCGGGAAAAGACCTCAGACAATGGTGGCAATTCAACACAATTTTTGTTTTCTTTCTAGTGAAAATGAAGTAATTTTTAGCGTTGATTTCGCTGGAATGACCCTCACAATATTTAAAGATTCATAAATTGATTTCAAATTTGTCATTTTGTTGCCCATTGTACCATGTGGCTACAAAAAATCCCTACACATTATAAATAAATAGCTGCTTCAGGGCAATTGTACCGAGTTGCAGCTAAAAATAGGGACAACACCCGCACACAGCCTCCTCCTCACAAAAGCCTCGTTCGTGTATGGGAAAAGTTTGAATAGAATTTTTAAGTTTGTACCATTTACCAACACTGGCACACACACATAGCCATATCGTCCGATAGGAGAGCAGCAAAGAAAACCTTTAGTAGCGTGTAATTTGCACTTTGTAAATTTGCATAAAAGCTGCACACAAAAAACCAAAAAGGGGAAAAGGATTCGGGGGTACATCGAGGGAATGGTGAATGGGGAATAGGGAAACGACGACTGGCATAAGTCCAAGATAGAGACGATATGTAAATGCCATGCCATGTGTCGTCGCTTTAAGTAAGCAACTCCTGTTGCCAGGACGAGGACCAGGCTAGGTCCTGCCTGCATAAAATGCCATTCATTGGCTCCCAAACATTTCCATTTAGTTTTTCGGGGGTTTTTCCTTTGGCGCTCACTTTTTCATTACAGATTAGCTGGCGCCACCTGGCGGCTAATGCTGCCAGCTTACCAATATGAATGCAAAAAAGCACACACACACAGAGACACAGAGAGACAGGGACAGGGACATGGCAAGGATATCTACGTTTTCCACATTTTGGCTGTTCAATTTGATGCACACAAAACAAATTTCATTTGGCAGCATTTCAGTGGAAAATTCCCCCAGCTACGAGGGCCAGGGACGAGGGGCCACATTGCATGACACTTTTGTCCCTAAGAAGATTAGAGTTGCCACCTATCCCTACCTAGCCACCTGGCCATGAATGGCAATGCCCCCTTCCCAGTAATGGCTGAACAAAATGGCTGAAGGCTCTACCCTTTATTAATATTAAGCTGGTATTTACCTTTAATTAAAAATGTAACATTCTAAACTATTAATTCTATTGTTTAAGGTCTTAACTGGCCTCTTTTTTGTGGCATTTTTAGAACGTAAAGTTAATAAAATACTTCCAAGAATTGCCCAGGCAGGGCTCTGGGGCTCATTCATTCCATTTCCGTTCATAATCATTCCAAAACCCAAGGTGGGATCTGATTTTGTGTGGTGGGGGTGGGAGGAGGATTCATTTTATACCGCAATCAAAACAGTTTTCATCAACTTTTGCCGCAACGGCCGCATGCGATGGCAAGTTGCAACTGCAACCTGCTCTGCAGCACCACCACAACACCCACTCATTTCTCATGTCGGCGGCACAATGGCACACAGCTTATACATTTTATAGTTATATGAAGCCATTACAGTGGTCTATCCGTGGCGCGGAGTGCTGGCACGAAACCCAGTTTTGTAGTTTTGTAGTTTTGTAGCGTTAGCATTGTAGCTTTGCAGTTTGCACTTCACTTAAATGCGCCACCAACCGACCGACCGACCGACCGACCGACCGCCAAAAGAATAACAAAAATGGAAGCTCAACTATAGAGCTGCCTTTCCCTGCCGCAGGCCATTAAAAATTTTTGCGCTGATGTCGAATTAGCGACATGTATGCACAAACACATAAATATATCTAATCTCACATGGAAAGTAATTACTTTCAGCTGCCGTTGTTGCTATCGAAAAATATTAAATTATATTGAGTGCAGCCCGGGATAGGGACAGAGCTATGGGATACGGCATATGGGATATGGGATATGGATAGGGATCCTGCGGATTGTAGAAGCCGTCGACCGCAGAGACCATAACTATGGCATGGCACCCTCATGGCCGCCACCCTTTTTCCTTTTTTTTTCCCATGTCCTGCCCGGCCAATGTTTCCTTTTGGCCCGTCAACATATTTGCCCTTTTTTTCTTTATTTTTTTTTGCACATTTTTTCCACTCGTTTCGCTTTTTGTGCGACTGCAGCGAAAATTCCGCGAATTTCTTCTCTTCTCCACTTTTTTTTTTTTGTGGCAAGGGGAGGAGGAGGAGAAGGTCCCTGGATATATGGACTTTGGCACAAAGTTGGCAGCAATCGAGACAGGAATATATATATTCCCGTATAATATGCAACATATGAATTCCAAACGTTTACAAAAGGAAGCTGAAGCTGAAGCTCCAGCTCCCGCAAAATTAACTAGAAGCGTATTTTTCCATTTTAATGTCAGAGTTTCTTCCTGAAAACAATTATTTGAGAGCATATCACATTCGATTCGTGAGATATTGGCTCGTCCTGTTGACTAGTCCTGGCTACTGCCTGAAAAAAGGGGGTCAACTACCTAGAACACCGCCTGCCCCCACCGTTTTGTAACTTATATGGGTATTAATTTTGGTTTATGTGCAACTTGTACGCTGTAAATTCCACCTTTTTTTGCACCCGGATGGCCCACGGTCCTCGGTCCTTCGTCCTTTCGCTTTTGAGCAAACGGATGGCGATAAGCGAAGCGACAACAACAATAACTATTCCAGGACATCCACAAACACACAAAGGACAACGGGCAATATCATCCGCGCGGGCAAAAAAATAAGAAAAACGCTTTAAAAATAACAGGGCCACTACAATGACGGAGAAAACATTCGGGCTGGCGCCTTTTTAATTTATAGAAAATGTGTGTGGGGTGTGTGGGCTGGAATATATCTTCTATATCTGCATTTGAATGCGGGAGCCATGGGAGAATATACAGAAATATACATTTAAGTATTCAGGGATATATTTATGGTCTCTAGATGCTTAAAAGGTCAGCGGGGACTAAAGTTTCTGGTTTTTTAAGCTTTTTGAGATATATCAGTGACGAAGGCACTTTCAGGTTCAAAAGTGATTGTTTCTGATTCTAATTTGTGACAAATATAGTTACTGAGATAGAATATATTTATATCCAAGATTTCTTTACTGATTTGTGACGAAATTTGATACCAGGACAGAAAGCAAAATTCTTCCGCTAAGAACTATTTTGTGACGAAATGGACTAAGTGAAAAAAATTAATTAAAAAACATTCAAGTAAAAATAATTAGCCAAATCTCCATTTAGAGCTGTTCTATCTCTGTAGTGCTAAACCCATTTAGCCTGTTTTAGTAGAAAAGGATCAAGGATCAACCGCTTAGGACACTTGACAACGGCAGCCGCAAAAAAGCTGCTTTTTCCCTGAAACTCCCGACTGGATGCCACGCCCTACTGGCAGCTACTTTCTCCAGTAGCCACTTGATGACAGCCAGCAAGTTGACACTAATCAGTTTAGCTCTGGCTCGACTTCAGCAGACAACTTGATTTGCATACACAAATGTGGCAGCGAAATGTGGCAGGCAGGGGCGTAGTAGTGACAGTGGCAGTAGAAGGGGGGCGATCGCTGGGAAAACCACTTAAGCGGGCAACTAGCCACACCTAACCAGGCCGTCAGTCAAGGGGGATTTTGCCTCCAATTCGTCCTTCCAGTTTCCAGCTTTTTTTATGCCAGCCATGCCAGTCCTGGCTGGGAAAGCAACCCCTTTTTTGGGGGAAGCCAAAACAGGAAGTAATCTATAGTCGCTGCGCCATTGTTTATTGTTTAATTTTTAGTCAACGCTGTTGTTGCTCACTCCGGCGGCAACTTTTGACTCCGGGTAAGTCTCCGTTCTGGTTATGCCCGCTTCCTGTTGGTCCTGGGCGAGTCCTTCGTCCCGGCACCCCCTCCTCCTCCTCGCTGAATTTTCTTCGTGTATTATTTCTATTGTTAACAGTTTTTGCATTTGCCGCTGCAAGTAGCGAAAACTTTTCACAATGGACCTTTGTTCGGCCACCCCACCCCCTAGCTACTGCTCCTGCTCCTGGCCCACTACGCCCCTGCTTTTCAACGATGCCACTTGAGCACTACAAAGGCGAAAAGAAGAAACAAGACTTGGAGAGTGGAGACTGAAGATACCCGGTACTCAGGACACAGATGATTAAGGATACTAATAGATCTAACTAATAGATCTATATCTGATAGAATCTAGGCAGTAAACAAGGACATCTGTGGTCTCTCAACAAACAGGACAAACAGGAAAAGCTTGAAACCTTCCTTGAAAAAATATACTTTCATATTCCCTCATAGAACAAATATACCCAGATCCTTGATGGAAAAGTGCCAGGTACAAAAAAGGGGACACGACGGAGCATAAAGGAAGCAAAACAAAAAACAGGACAAAGACGCCCAAGACGCTAAGGACGAAGCTGAAGAAGACGCCCGTTGACAACGGTCCCGGCCGCCGCCGTATCGTGCCCCTCGGAGTCATGACACGCCCGTATCGCATTTATTCGGATTTCGCTTTATCGGAGCGGCAAGAAAAACAGCAACCCGTCGACAACAAAGTCACCCAGTTTCCACGGCAGCATCACCACACCGAGAGGAATCTTAACTCTAAATATTACACAAATGTAGAGACATTAAGAGACATATTCCCCATAAAGATATATAATTTTTAGAGCTAAAAATGGTGAATTTTTCTCAGTGCCTTTATATTTTCTTAGAATTTTGTAGATTTTTCTTATAATTGCTTTGCGGCACAATAGCTACACTTGAAATCAGATATTCGAGTTGGAAGGAGGCCCCGGGAACTGAATACTGCATTAATTCCGAATCAGATTATTATTTTTCCGATAATTTGTAGAGTTCATTTTGGAGTTTAAAGCTAAAAGAACTCGGCCGGTTAATTGACTTTATCGTTATTTATTGCCCGTAGATAGTTTATTATTAGTGGCGTGGAAAAAAATGACTATTTAATGGAGGGAGGGACTGCTGCAAGGGCAGTAACACCATCGGATTCCGATGCCCAGATACAATACTATAATAATATCAGCCATAAAATATACATCACTGTTTTTAAAAATACTTTAACATACATCTAAAGTAAATAATCAATTAAAATCGAGTTCAAATGTAAAAAGAAACTTAAAACCCTGTTGGTGAAATTTTCAATACAAACAGTTTGTAAAGTTTTGTAAAGAAATTTCTATTTTCCGTCATTGATTTTGTTTTTTTTTTTTATATTTTCGTTAATATATTTTCTTGTTTTGTAGATTTTTTTTTTAAACACAGATTTATTTGTTTTGGAGCGGATGGATGGAGTGTGAGTGTGTGGCATGTGAGTGTGTCGGTTTTTTGGAAAACATAGAAACAAATGGCTTAGACGCAGACAATTAGGACATTTAGGGATACGTTTGGGGGTTTGTTGGGATGTTTTTTTTTTTTCAGCTTATATTTTTTGGTTATTCGGTTGTTTTTTTTTTCAGTGATAACACATAGGGATGTACAAATATTTTTTCTTTATACATAATAGCTTTGATTCGATATTTTTCTTGGTATTTGGTTAGCTGCTCAGTTTCTTTTATTATTTTTCTATTTTTTTTTTGCTGGGAAATCGCCTAAACTGACTGTTTCTTCCTTTGTATACATAATCCTTGTAGTTTCTGGTAACAAAAACATTGACAAATATTAATCGATAAGGTATCGGGAAACAATAAAGTGATCCATTTTGATTTTGATGAGTAATCGAATTACCATAAAAAGCTTTGATCAAAAACGAACCGAAAATCGAAAGGAAAACACTAAGATACCAAGAGATGAGAGGGGGTATTCGTTGATGGTTGGTTGGATTGGAAACAGAAAATGAAATTACGATTCGGGGTTTGTAATTTATACATATATTTTGGTTTTTTTCGTTTTTAGTTGGAGTGGAGCGTAAGACAGCGAGAAGGTGAGAGAAAAGTGGTGGTTAAGTGTCTGAAGAAGAACCTCGGGAGAAATCAAATAGTTTTTTTTGGCTAATTAGCTCGAAATGCTCACATGCCAAATGAAAATATACTTTTTTTGTAAAAAAGAAATGAATTTTTTAAGAAATGTGAACAAAACGATAAGTATTTGAGGATGAGTTATCGATTTTTTGTTTTTTTAAAACGGGTTAAATGGGTTAGTATGAATGTTAATATCAGTGGTTGATTGGCAAGAAGGATACAAAGAATAAAAACACAAATCGGAAATCAGAAATCAGAAATCAGAAATCAAAACACATATAGACACGGTACACATAACACATACAATTATTCGGATATATATTTATTTATAATATATATTGATTGGTGGTGTGTATATATAGGAATCGAGATTCGATTACTTTCAACTCTCATCTGGCCCTAAAAAGTATGCTAACGAAAAACGATGGAAATTAATATGGAAATAAATGTGAAAAACATACTCATGATATGCAATGTCCATGTATTCTCTTTCAATATTTCTTTTTATTATTATTATTATTTGTGTGTGAGTGGTGGAGTGCGTGCTTTTGTATCTGTGAGATAAAAAATTATGAATGCATTTTTTTGGTTTATGTTTCTGTTTCTGTTTCTGGTTCTGTATATTTTGTTGTTGTCTTTACCCATGTTGTCGTGTTTTATTTACATGAATGATTTGTTGACTTTTCGAACTCGCTTCGAATGGAATTTTTTTTGCTCTTTTTTTTCAGTTTGCAGCTTGCAGTTTGCATTTTGCATTTTTCATTTTTCAGTTCTTTTGTTTTTGTGTGTTGAAATGTAATTTAAAATCAACAAAATGGCATTTATATGAGGGAGGAATTGAAGGGCCGGTGCTGGTACACTTATAATGTAATTATTATACGGCCGAGTGGCCTGGAAATTAACCAAAAAGAAAAAAAACAGAACTAATAGAGGAACAAAAGTCAATTGCAGTTATTTTTTTTCAATTGCAAATTTTGAAAATATCTTTTGGGAAACATTTAACCAATCAACTGCAACTGCAATCGGTTGCAAAAAAATAAATCATGATTATCGGTGGGGGCTTCGGATGTGAATGCGAGAGATGCAGCCTACTGGTGGTGTGTGGCAGTGTGTGTGTGATTTTTGGATGCACTTTTACGGAATTACGGAGTACGGAGTACGGAATGGAAGAAAATAACCGAAAGAACCAACTGAAAATAATGCATTTTGTGTTCGGATGGAGAACAGAATAGTTTCAGAAACAAACTCAAAAAGATGCGAGACTGTAACAAACATATTTTCTTTCTTTCTTTTTTTTTTGTTTTTTGGTTACCAAGTCTGTGTTTCCTATTGAAATGTTTTTTTGGGGTTTTGGTTTTTTTTTTGTTTTTTTTTTTGGACTTACCAAGGTGTGAATGAGCTCCAGAAGAGACTACAAATTCACGGGTTGAAAACGTAGGATTTTTTTTTGTGTGATACATATATTTTTTTTTTGGTTTTTTTTTTAAGATTATAATTTTGATTTTGCATGTAGGAAATGCATTTTTGATTGGTGTTGAAATTTGGATTTTGATATTTTTTTTTTTTGGTTTTTTTGGTTTTGGTTTAGCACACAACATGAAGGTATCGAGCCACAGCAACAGAGTAGGACAGTACACAATTAATTGACAGGACAATAAAAAAGAAATCAAAAGACAAAAATGCGTTTCGTTAACGAATTGATCAAACTTTGATATTGCTTAACAATTGGTAGAAATTTTCATTTTTTCTTTGGTTTTTTGTTTCATTTTTAGCATACCTAGGGTAAAGAATTGTACTTTCATAGCTTAGAGTGAACCAAAGAGAGTTGGAACGATATGGAACTGAAACGGAAATGGAAATCGATAACGGAAACGATAAAGGAAATAAAATCTACAAAAACAAGACACGCTCAGAATAAAGAATAAAAACAAAAAGAAGAACACACATTTGACATACACATTTAGTCTGATGATGGACGAAGACGAAGACAATAGACTTATAGACGGAGATCGGCAGACATCTTCGGGGTGTACTGGTACTGATACTGATATATCATCGTTGTTGGTTTAGTATGGTTAGTTGGTTAAATGGCGAACTCAAGAACGTAAATCGAACAGTACTGGGGATCAAATCAAAGTCAAAACAATCGCAATCGTAATCGAAACTGGGGATGGGGGAGTATTATTTATCGGACTTCCGTCGGAGGTCGTCATCGGCGCAGTTCTCAGAGGGCCAGGCCTGGTTTTTTTTTGCGGGCAAGGGGAACTTGAAATCAAAATTTAAATCATAGCAGAACCGAAGAAGAACCAAAAACACACAGGCTGTACTTCTGCGACTGTATTCGAAGGAAACGAAACGAAAGCAAATCAAAGGTAAAGTAAACTATCGATAATGTAGCTAGGTCTTGGTTCTTATTAGCAGGGTCACTTACTTATCGATATGAAGGCCTAAATTATGTAGAGATTTGGTAAATTGTTTTTTATTTCATTTCTATATCACAGTTTTCTTTGGTTTCTTTGGTTCATTTATTTGTTATATATATTGTTCTTTTTTTTTTTTTTTTTAGGTAAGACGAACACAAGGAGGTTAAACATTAGACAACACACAAACTCAATGGAGTGCTATCAAATATTGTCGCTTCGGATCGCATCAGATATATAGTTCTGATTCCACAACTCGAGAGATGAGAGAGAAATGAGGCGGCAGAATATAACTCAGGGAAATCAACAACAGAAAATATAACAAAAATTAATTAAATTTTTTTGTGAGTTTCTTTTTTTTTCGGGTTTTCTTTTCTTTTTTTTTTTTTGTTGGTTTTTTTTGCTGGAAGTTGTCGGTTTTCTTCTCGACTTTGCAAGAAAAGAAAAAGCTCAAACAGGGAAAATGTCCTTTCGTTTTCCTCCTCCTCTGTTTTCTTTTTGTTTTGGATTGGCGGGAGAAATTAGGAGAACAATCACTCAGGATAAACGCAGGATACGCAACGAAAAAGAAACGAAACAGAAACGGAAACGAAAACGGAAACGGAAGTAGAAACGGAACGGAAGAGAGAGAGATGGAGAGAGCGAGAGATCTCGGGGAACGGAAACGAAAAACTGGAAAATAAAACATTTTTTTTTTCTCTTTCATTCTCATCTCAGGTATCTCATCTCATCTTAAGGTATTTTTTTGGTATTTTTTTTTTCAGCGCATAAATGATAGACTCATTGAGGGGAGAGAGGCGTACGGGATTGTGGGAATGTGAATGGGTATAGATTTTAAATTTCTTTTGCTTTCTTAATTTTTTTCGCTTTTTTTTTTTGACTGATTGAGGCTACTGGTAGTGTGTTAAGTTGGTACAAAAAAAAAGTAATTATAAACAAAACAAATAAACAATTTCTTGTTTAATTTCTTCGTTTTGTCGTTAAAGCAGATTATGGAACTAAAAATGCAATATATATATGTATATATACTATAGATGAGTGATCTATCCGGCACTATATACATACATACATACGCTAACGCTTCATTTAGAATAAATTTGAGCTTTTTCCCTTCATAGCACCCGTTAAGCTTAAAGAAATACACACAGAAACCGAAAACGGAAAAAGTTCAAACGCAATTCCAATGAACAACTTTTCAATTGCAGATCTTAACGCTCTCTACTATATACAGTAGTTATATATCATTCAAGTCCGATCTCTGATCGGATGGAGTCTGAGGCAGACGCTATTCTGCAATTCAAAAAGGGTATCCACAAAAAAAAAACGAACGAACATAAAAGATATTCTCAAACTCAAAAATCGCTTAATAGCAAGCCCTCTTTTTCATTTTTTTTTTTTTGGTATTCATCAAGTCCCTGCGCTCTAAGAATACATACGTATATATATATATATGGACTATATATAGGACTCTCTAGGTGACAGTTAAGGCTAGGATATATGAGGCACATCACTTACTTTTCGCTGTACTCGTCCATGTGGGCGTACGACTGCACCGAGTTCTCTTCGATGAGGAACTTGACCCTTTGGTAGAAGGAGGCGGTGACCGAGGGGGGCTGCTTCCGGAGCAGCACCTCCACAGGATCGTTCGAGGACAGGCACATTATGTGCTCCGAACAGGCGGGATGCGAGCAGCACTCGCTATCCGAACAGTCGGTCATGCCATCTGTGGGGATTTTTAATAAATTTTACAATAAAATAGGTTATAATTATGAATCCTTTGCAGGTCCTTGGTGTTAAGACTATTCTCTGCACTTACCTCCATCATTATCGATGTTATCCTTGCAGTTTAGTTCCAGTGCTATCGAACAGTCGCTTCCGGCCCATCCTTCAATGCAATCGCAGCGGTACTCGCCATTCTCCAGGGTACACTGTCCGTGGCGAGAGCAGCCATTTTCGCAGCCAGCTGGAAAAAAATATATAATTTAAATTAGCATATATTGCTTAAACAATAATTAAGAATGTTTGGTCTTTTATTATTACAATTTTATCAAAGTCCCTTAAAAGTAGGCAATACTTTTTTTCCATCATCGGTCACATTAATCATACGACATGTTGGTCTTAACTTTCTTATTCTATATCGATTTCTATATCGATTCCCGATAAATCTGCATCAAAATTTGAGAAGGAAATATTTTTTCAATTTTTTGTCAATTTTTATGGGGAGACCCCTGCAAAATGCGGGATTCTCGAATATGGCCCCTTCCGATGTCTATATCTTCGCCAATTCTGATCCGATTCCCAAGCGGGATACCTTTATCGATTTCTATATCGATTCCTGATAAATCTGCATCAAAATCTGAGAAGAAAATATTTTTTCAATTTTTTGTCGATTTTTATGGGGAGACCCCTGCAAAATGCGGGATTCTCGAATATGGCCCCTTCCGATGTCTATATCTTCGCCAATTCTGATCCGATTCTCAAGCGGGATACCTTAATCGATTTCTATATCGATTTCTGATAAAACTGCATCAAAATCTGAGAAGAAAATATTTTTTCAATTTTTTGTCGATTTTTGTGGGGAGACCCCTGCAAAATGCTGGATTCTCGAATATGGCCCCTTACGATGTCTATATCTTCGCCAATTCTGATCCGATTCTCAAGCGGGATACCTTAATCGATTTCTATATCGATTTCTGATAAATCTGCATCAAAATCTGGGAAGAAAATATTTTTTCAATTTTTTGTCGATTTTTGTGGGGAGACCCCTGCAAAATGCTGGATTTTCGAATATGGCCACTTCCGATGTCTATATCTTCGCCAATTCTGATCCGATTCTCAAGCGGGATACCCTAATCGATTTCTATATTGATTCCTGATAAAACTGCATCAAAATCTGAGAAGGAAATATTTTTTCAATTTTTTGTCAATTTTTGTAGGGAGACCCCTGCAAAATGCGGGATTCTCGAATATGGCCCCTTACGATGTCTATATCTTCGCCAATTCTGATCCGATCCTCAAGCGGGATACCTTAAACGATTTGTGAGTGGATTCTCCGCCATTCTGCGTCAAAATCTAGGAACAAAATATTTTTCCAAATTTTTTCTCATTTTTGGAGCCTTTCTGGGAGACCCCCATAAAAATCGGGAAAATCAATGGAGGAGTCTCTTTTTTTGTTTTTACTCCACCTGTGTTACATTTAGATTGATATTCCATTAAACAAATACTAATTTGAATGGAAAATGGCACATTACTCATACGCAGTGTAGTCCGTTCAGTTATTTAGATTCTAGAGAGGCTTGTGTTGTTATTTTTTGATGAATAATGGCATTTATCTGCCCTTTTCTACTGAAATTCCCCCGAAAAACTTGCAAAAAATATGGAATTTATTTAGAGAACTAAAAATCCCATCACTCATACGCAGCGTGGTCCTGTAGTTGCCAAGGTACATAGTTTGAAGGACTGTTTCCGTTTTCGCTTTGCCATTTTTGGCCTTTATGGAGTGATATATCTGGGAAAAAGTGTCCTGGTTGAGTGCTCAGTGTGCAGTGTTGTCTGTAATTAAGAGCAAACTGTCCGGATCGAGTGGCGCTTCAAATTGAATGATAACAGACATACCCCCTTCCAGGACGTACATATATCCTTACCCCCATATCGTCCTGTAAATTTGCATTTTTGCCTCCAACCTCTTGATTTTCAAGTCAACATCATGAATATAAAAATAATGTTGATGTTTGCTCTCACTCTCAGTGGCAGTTAACCTTTGGCGGCACTCGACGAAATGTTGGGCAAACATAAAAGCCCAACGAAACGTAACCTAACGATAGATGATTTCTGCCCCAAACCTCCCACACTCCTTGTTCCGCCCCTGTTCTCCTTCTTTCTCTTTTTTTTTCCATTTGAGCTTTATTTGTTTGTGCCACGACAGCATTTGACGCAAAGTTAATGTCACTTGACATGTGTCATTTGCGAAATGTTAATGGCAAGGGGGTAAGGTGGGTAGGTAGGTAGGGCAGCCCTCCTTTTTGTGCCATTTGGGCTGCTAACTCAGCTTCCGGCATGTTAAAAAGTTTGCGGCGCATAAAACGACTTCCCTGCTTGTTACTGCCTTCCTGTTTACGACTACCCCCGTCCGTCCTACGCCCCGCCCCAGTTGGTGGGCACATATTGGCAATAACTTCAAGTGTTCGACTCGCAAATATTGGCATTTTGGAGGAGAGCTCTTGCCCAAATCTGATGACTGGATTAGCGGGAAAAGGTAGGGCCTTCTCTCTTCAAACTAAATCAATTCTTCTCCCTTTAAACTTCCATTAGAGTTTCAAATATTATTATTCTTTTTTTTACTTTAGTAAGGGGGGGCTTATTTTGCCTCTATTTTATCACTTTCGGCGGACAAATCCCTCGCTTTTTATGCCCGGCCATTGAAAAAATGTTGTAATCTCCCCGAACACACTTCTGCACATATTTTACAATCCATAATAAAGTCCCTCCCTAGCCAGCCAGCCAGCCTGCCAGCCAGTCAGGACATAAAGGACCAAAAAAGGAACACCCAACGATGAGGAAAACATTGTAAATATTTGAATGAGACGACGCGACGGGCGATAGAAATGGAAATAGAATGGAAAGCGATAGAGGGAGCCACTAAATGTAACTACTAGAGGACTCTATATGTACGGCTTTGGAGTGTCTGAGCACCTTTGACCCCCAGAACGGGGGTCACCCAAGTTCCATTTCATCCAACTGGCAGACGAGGCCAATTGAGCGGAGCGGTTTCGGTGGCGCGTAATTCGCCAGAAATCTCTGTTTCGAATTCAATCAACTCGGCCGCATTGAAGGCGCCGCCCGAAAGGTCTAATCTGTGCAGCAGAACCCCCCCTATATCCACGCCCCCAACAGTTCCCGACAGCTCATGTGCAGTGATGGATAGTGATGGCGGTTTGTTGAGGAGTCTTTTTTAGACATTTTTATAGAGAAGTCTCATTTTCTTCCATATTGGTAAAGATATTTTTGAAAATATCACTTATTTAAAAACAAAATAAACCAATTCAAATAAAAAATAGTTTAAACAACCTCTAGACTTTACATTTTTCTCATTATTCTTTGTAGACTACCCCCTATTTTTGCGCCATCACTGACCCGGCAAAGTCGTTAAGTACTTTCTAAAAATACAACACCGAAACCCAGACACAGATACGGTTCACTATTCTATATTGCATGTATTAGTGCCACTGGCACGCCCCCTTTTCGCATATGTAGTGCTGCTGCCGCCCCCTCCCACTGTCCTGGTCTGGGGCCGGAGCACTTGGAATCGATTGGAGTCCCGTGGGAGGAGGGCTGGAGAGGAAGAGGTCGCGGCGGCAAGATTGCCAGTGACTCTGAATGACGTCGGAAGTTTTATTGGTTTTGCACACGTCAACGAAATGTTGAGGGGGGTAGGACAGTGGCGTCGCCAAAGGGGGGGGGGGCAGCCATCGGCCGTGGAGGAGGAGTGCCATTACATGCATGCCTGCCACTGTTCGTCGTCGTTTTGTGGATGTTTTTGTAACATGACTGTTTGTTTTTAAAGTTTTAATCACTGTCAATCGATAGCTACTTATCATGCTGCAGTGCCTGCTCCAGCTCCACCTCCAGCTCCTGCTCCTGCTCCTGTGTTATCCTCCCCTGGCAACTTGTATCCTGGCGCTGCTCCTTTCTATTTGTTCTTGTTGCCAGTTCGCAGTTACCAGAGTTCTCTGTGTGTGTGCTCGCCTCAAACAACATGGTTAAGTCATGGCGGCAAAACTGTCAAACGCACTTCCCAGCCAACCCAAAAAATAAACCCAAACTCTCCCAACAAAAAAAAAAAAGAAAAGCGTGGAGGAATCCTGGGAAATCACTGGAGAGGGGGCTTGCACCACGCCCCTGGAGTGGCGTGGAGTGGAGTGGAGAGCAAATGGCGTAAACATGTACAAAATACTTTGGTGCATCGACTCCGGCTCCAACCAGCCAAAAAGTTGTAAAAAATCACCCAAAAAATACAAGCAGTGGAAGCAAACCAAAAAATTGATAAAAAGCACGAGAGAAATGTTAACTTTTAAGGTAAAAAATGGGAGCAGGGGCGTAGTTAAGGGGGTGGGTGGAGATACTGATGGTTGAGGTCTTTATAGTGTGATACCAGGTACTACTCTATCTATCATAGAAGACTAGGAGATATCAGGAACTTCTCTATAAGTCCTAGAAGACTGCCACTCTTCTATCTCCAATGGAGAAGTCTGTGATACCCGGTACTCCCCTATCTTATAGTCTATAACACTTACGTAGAGTGCAGTGACGTCCATTCCATCCTTGAGAGCAGACACAGGTTCCATTCTTGCACTGGCCATGTTCCGAGCAGCGGGCATCGCAGGGCAGCTGGTCGCAGAGGTTTCCAGTCCATCCGGAGTTGCAGCGGCACTTGCCGGACTCGCAAACCCCATTGCGTCCACAGTCCAGACTGCAAACGGCTGCAAGGATAACAGGGAGATGTGATAAGTATTTTGGGACTAAAGACAAAAGACTACTCTTCCCAGATCTATTGGCTGGAAATTGTATTGTTTTGATATATTTTGGAGCCTCCCCTTCAAGCCCTATCTCTTTCCATTTCCACATGCTGGAAAATTGCGGTCGGTGGACATTTTTCTTGGCCCGACTCTGGCTCTGTCTCTGGCTCTGGCTCTGGAATTTATGGTTTAGTTCATAATCTGGTTTTCGGGGGATGCTGGGCTGCTCCGCCATGACTTTTGTTCGCAGGCGTAAATTTATTTGTTTTTGTGCGAGGAGCAGGATGAGCCAGAGCTGGAGCCAGAGCAGGAGCCAGAGAAGGAGCAGAAGCAGTGCCACAACCTGCGTATTAAATAAATAATGAATTTTTATGAGGCTCTGCTTCATTACGCCAGGAGGAGTCGTCAACGTGGCCACATCTCCCCCCCGACTCTACTATATACGAGGGAGGGGAGTATATATTTAGGTATATAGTATAATATGCACCCCCCCTTTAATCCGGGATGCTTTTTTGTTGCCACTGCCACTGGTGGTGCTACTGGTGGTGCTACTGGTGGTGCTAAAAAGTTAAGCAAATTAGGAGTGCGTGCCACGGCGAGACGTGTCCTTTGGACTTTGTTGGCCTCGTAAGCCGCTTGTTTTATTGAGCTCCTGATTCTGTTTCTGATTCTCTTCACTGGATGATTATGGAATTCGCCTTTTTTTTTTCTTTTGGAGAATGAGTGGCTGAAAGGCCCACGGCCTAATTGGAAGCTCCGACTTTACGGCCAGCCGACATTCCATTCTAATTTCGGATTTAGTTGCGGCCATAAAACATCATCATATTCGCCAAAGTGCCAGAGATTTGGGCAATATATGCCGCTGCCTCGTACCTGGATTTTACGGCCACTATGCTTTATGGCCTCTGGAAGGATTCGGCTTTAAATTACACTCCGACCCGGCATTTCTACGCCCGCATCTCGTAATTATGATTAAATTCAACAAATGGGTAGTACTTTTTCAGGGCACACTAAGAGGGAGACAATGAAGGGGAAGCGGGGGCTGATCCTGTTGATCCTTTACCTTGGGAGCAGTCGGGACCCGTCCAGTGGCGCTCGCAGACACACTGGCCGGTCTCCAGGTCGTAGGTTCCGTGCTCGGAGCAGCCGGGCAGGCACTGGTACACCTGCTGGTCGATCGTGCCGCAGTCCTCGCCCTGCCAGCCGGCCTTGCAGTAGCATTGTCCTGACACACAGGTTCCATGTCCTGAACAGAGTGGATCCAGGCAGTCATCTGTTCCATCCAGGTGGTGTGTGGTGTGGAGTGGTGGGTGGAGAGGTCATCGCCGGGTGGTGTTTGCGGGGGGTGTGGGGGGAGAGAAAATACAAAACGATTGTTAGTCAACACGTGGCAGGTGGCAAGGTGAAAAAAAAAAAGTCAAAATAGGGGGCCCCTTATATAGGTCTTACGTGGGTCGAGGCCTAAACCAGTTGAGAATTATAGTCTACTCTAAAAAATAAAATTTTTTTTAAATAAAATATTTAAAAAGTTGATGCTATTTAGCTGGAACTTGCCCAAAACCAGTTGGGAATTGCAAAATTACTGAAAAGTATAGAAAATACAAGTAATAGCCTCTATATTTTTTCTTTTAATAATTTACTTTAAAACCTTTAGAAAAACAACAAAAAATACTGGAAATAACCTATAGAGTGTCCTCTTTCCGGAGTCCTTACTGTCCTTAGAATGGAGTGGAGAAAGGATATTATATATATATTTGATTTCGGGAGGGCAGCCGAGTCGTGACAGTCGTGCCAAAACAAAAAGCTTTCCTCCATTTGGTACCTACTCCAGTCCCTCTTGGTCCTTCTGTTATGGCCAGGTCCTGCTGCACACACACACACACACACACACATGACATGATTAGTATGTTAGACACGTACGAAAGTGGTCATTAAAATGAAATTCCAGTTTAGTTCAAGTTGGTAATTTTGCGCAGTTGTTGCAATTTTTCTCTCTGCCTCTCTGCCTCTGCCTTGTTTTGTTTTGTTTTTCTTCTCCTTCTACTTCCTTCTACATCCTTCTACTCTTTCTTTCCGCCTGCTGATATTTTACTTTTGGTCCTGCGACCTACGTCCTGCGTGCGTCCTGTCCTGCATGTGTTTGAGGAATATGCTCCCCGACATATAAATTCGATTTTATACGTTTTATGTTTGCTCAACGTTTTCTCCCCAGGACCTCTCGTCCTTTTCCCTCTCATCCTGTTTTTCTTTTTTTTTTTTGACTGTTCTGTTTCTGTTTCTGTTTCGGATTCTGTTTGTTGTTTGTCCCTGTTTGTTTTCAGATGCCAAGGGTCCGAAGGATGCCTCGCTCCAGCTCCACATTAAACACATAAAAATGTTCTTGCCCCAACCGAGTATTGTTGCATGTTGCATATTTTATGGGGCACGACTAGCGCGAGGTCCTTCACGCCATGGCATATACGTTTTTAAATTCATTTTGAAATGTTATAAGCTTTACAGGGTATATCATACACCTAGTAGCCCTGGAACTACTCTGGAATTTCGCTTTAAAGGCCGCCTTCCATTTTCGCATAGCCTGCTTTTAGGCTAATTCAAAGTTATCTGTCCAAAAGCGCTGGGGCGTCGGAGGGCAATGTGTTGGAAAAGCGGAAAAATTTTTGGCATTTCTTTGCCTTTCGCTTTGTCAATTTAGGGCCAACACACACACAGACAGAGACACACACACACAACAGAAAAAAGCGAGGCCAGAATATTTTTGGACCAAGAAATAAAAGAAGCGAGGGGCAGGGAGGAGGTGTCGGCATAATAACTGAAATATTTTGGCATCCACTTGGTGGGGCCACGCCCTCGACTTCTTTTACGTTGCCGGGCAGCTGCCCACCCCCTGCCCATGTCCTTCGTCCGACGAGCCAGGTCCTTATCGGGCAGTGTCAACACGGCCCGGAACCGAGGCTGGGCTCCAAATTGCAAACAAGGCAAATAAATAATTTTAGCATTTTTATGCCAAGTCAGCAGAAGGCAAGGACACTGAGAGAAGAGGGATTTCATATTTTAAAGCATGCTTTCGGGCGGTGGATAGTGCCTAAAAGTGTGCCTTAAATAATAGACTTGATCTTATATACAATCTTTAAACTATTTCTCACAGTGACATCTGGGCACCATGTCCTTGACACTTACGCTGATCGCAGTAGGGTCCTTTCCAGCCGCGCTCGCAGTGGCACTCGCCCTCGATGCACCGCCCGTGGGCCGAGCAGTTGGGCACCTCGCACTCGCCCACCGGAATGTCGCACTCCGCCCCCTTCCAGCCCTCCTCGCAGTGGCACACTCCGCCCCCGTAGTGGCCATGGGCGGAGCACAGGACAGGACAAACACCTAAAAAAAAGAGAGGAAGAAAGAGTGTCATGTTTGGTTTGTTGGATGAGGGGTTTGGGGACTCACTTTTGGAGCAATCGACGCCCTGGTAGCCATCGATGCAGTCGCACTTTCCGAGGTAGCAGCTACCACGGCCGGAGCAGTCATTGGGACAGGTGGTGCTCACGCCCTCGGCCTCCTCGGCCAGGAGGGAGACGGAGTGGGCCACCAGTTCGTCGTTGTAGACGGAGATGAACCAGAGGCCAGTGTCCAGGTACTGCAGCAGGGACACATTCACGGTCATCGCGTCCACGTCGAGGGCGGGCAGGCCGTCTCCGGCGGACCGCTTGTTCACCCAGTGCTCCTGCGGCGGCTGTGCTTTTCCGAATCTCTGGACGTGCTGCTTGGCCAGGTTCAGCGGAATGTCCACGTCGTCCTCCCGCGACTCAAAGCTCCGACTCTCGTCCGAGTCCTGATCGTCGTCCTGATCCTGGTCCTGGTCCTGGTCTTCGACAGTGCGATAACGTATCTCCTCCTCGCGCAGATGCTGGTAGAGCTCCAGGTCGTGGGTGGTGGCGTTGGCGGTGCTGCGACGGTGACGAAGGTGGCTGTCCAGGCGGCCGCCCTTGATGAACTCGACAAAGTCGTGCTGGGTCACCGAGGGAGCCACGTTGCGACGCGAGTAGACCGCAAAGTGGGCGCCCCACGGCAGCGTGAAGTTGAAGCGAATGAAGGCCGGATGCTTGTTGCGGAATTCGAGGGTCCAGAACTGGTAGGCGGGTATGGTGGCGTGGTAGGCCTCGTTGAACTCCTTCAGCTCCACCACACCGCCCAGCTGGGGCTGCAGCGCCTGGTGGTTCTGCTGCATCATCTGTCCCCCGGGTCCCATGCCCATGCCCATGCCGTTGATGCCCCCGTTTCCGGTCATGCCGCCATAGGTCAGCTGGTGGTGATCCTGCAACTGGGTGTTGGTGGCGTCCAACGGGGTCAGCGGCTGGTTGATCGAGTGCGGCTGTTGTTGCTGCAACAGGAGCTGCTGCTGGATGCCGGCATTCCCGCCGGGCAGCCCATTGCCTCCGCCCACCACCGCCGGATTCATCAGTCCGTGGACACCGTGGTTCTGGCCGTGGTCCGAGGTGCTGGTCTGGATCGATTCCTCCGTGGGGTAGGCCGTGGCCGCGCCGTTCTTCTCGTTGCCTTTCGCCAGGCCGCCGCGCAAGTCGTGGGGCTGTGACTTGACGTCCTGGACTAGGATGCAGTTGGTGGAGTCCATGTTGGGCTTCATAGAGCTGACAGCTGCAAGGGAGGATACGGAAGAGGGTTAATTAAAGTGCGGAGAGTGTTGTTGAAGGTGTTGTGGTAATGTTTTCATTATTTTTTATAGCATACTTCCGAGTGGCTTAAGTATTGTTGAAAAATCAAATCCCAACAGCCTAAAAGTATTCTCTAAAAAGCATTAACAATTAACTCCCCGTTTTATGAATCAATTCCTATTGTTTTCCGCCGAAAATTGCTTTCCAAAATTGAAATTCTAAATTAAAGGCCACCCAACTAGCACTCTGATTAGAGCCCGCATCCTTGCCGTATTCCTTGGTCTTCTCTGTTTCAGGACAGTGCTTTGCCTCTTGGCTGGATTTTCGATTCCGGCTTGGCCAAATGTGCGCCCATAAATCGGGCCAGAAGCAGCCGTAGAGGCGAGCCGTAGAAGCAAGAAAGGGAACACTGCTGGCCATAAATCCTGCTCCTCATGGCCAAGAGAATCGCAATAATGTCTTCTGTGGTGCTGTAGTTGGTGGCTTCAGCTGCTGCACCGCCCTGTTTTTCACACATAAATTTCGGCATCATATTTTAACGCCATATTAATATGCACACGAGTATAAATCAAAAACTAGCACCCGACCACCCTACCGAGGACCGAGGAGAGTCCTGCACACACACCGCACAAGGATACATGGACACAAAGTGGCCGTTGTTAACACGTTGGCATTTTGCTCTCGGAAAACGGGTGGATCCTGCTAGGAAGGAGGGGGGAGGACTATCGTTTATCGATAACCATGGCCAGCCATGGCGATTTATGGCCATTGGCAGTGGGAATGCGGCGCCAGCAGGTCCTGGCCGCCAGGTCCTGGCTGCACAACGCAGAGCGTTTCAAAAAAACAAGCGAGGACACTGAAATGATTGAAGGACTATCCTGGGCACATATTCCACCGACAAGGGGTTAACAGCTGCACAAAATGGGTTAACCAAACAGGCCTGGAACCAAACATTTCTGAGCAAAAAACCTTCAGGTTCTGAGAGGTCCTGTATGGGATTCTATTCGATAATTAATCGTGGTATCCTGAAGGGAAATAATTGATAGACCCATTCAGGCACCTCAATCACGTCTTCAATCTCCATCTGGATTCATGGCTCGAATCGTGGCACATTAGTGCCTATTGCCGGCACTTGGAAGCGAAGAACCCTCACGACCAATTAACCTCACCCACTCGGGCCTATCGATCGAAATTATGTTAATGGCCGGCATTCGATTGGGCTATATATAGTCCTGGCCCGTCATTTTTATATATTTTTACCCGAAGTACCCGGAGTCGTACTCGTGTGTGAATCATAAACATATGAATAATGGCCCGGGCGCTGTCATTGCTCCCTCTACTTTCGGGAGTTGCTGGCTTCCAATTCGTAGCACTTGACAGGAAACAAACCATTTCGTTGACATGTAAACTAATGCACACGCACCACCCCCACACCCACACTCTCCGCACTCGAACAAGACAAGGAGCAGTCCTAGGAAGGACGAAAAAAAGAACTCGTACTTGGATGTATAGTCCGCGGCGAGTATCATTAATAAATTAAGAGCTCGGCCCAGTTGGTTCTATTAAGTTAACAAGCTTTTCATTCAAGTGGCCACCCCCAACACTCGGCCAACAATGAAGGACCTCCTCCTTGGAGTGGCCCGGGTTTTGTATTTCCTTGCCATTCGATTCGATTCGATTCGATTTGGTTTCTGGTTTCTGGTTTCTAGTCTGGGCCTTCATTTCTCGGCGTTGTTTTTCGTGCACCAATTAAATTTGATTACAATTTGCTGCCCATTCCCCTCCTGATGGGGCAGCCCGTCTCATCCCATTCCATCCCATCCATTACCACGCCCGACCGTGCTTGGCTCTCGCTAATGATTATTTAGTTTCGTTTTTATTCCTCCGCGCTTCGAGTCGAAGAAGTTGTTTAGATTTTCAGCTTTTTATGGGGATATCTTGTGGGACAGTGAGAGAAATGGTATAGTTTCAGGGTGGAAGTATTTGGTATCACATAGTAATGTCATCAATGCTTCTATTTCTAATTAGTTTTAGTTTGAAGGGTAGATGGAGAGAAGTACCGGGTATCATATAGTTTTAAAGCCAAACTTTGACTGTCAGTCTATGTCTTTAATACTGTCTTCTATTAGCAATTCACAAAAGTACCGGGTATCGTATAATAATCTCATCTATCTGAAGTCTATTCCATTACCATACTATTTGATGGGTAGAAATACCGGGTATCATAAGTAATATTTCATGTTAGCATCCTACAGGCGATATACTCTTCTATTACCAACTAGTTTGATGTAATTACTCCCTAGAAGTATCGGTTATCTTATAGTTTTCAAAACCTCTAGCTCTTTTTTCAAGTTCTATAACTATAAATGACTTCTCAGCTCACTATTTCCCACAAAAGCAAGCCGATGGCCTTCAGACCCCCATCTTTTCCAGTGCATCTCCTTGTAGAGTGCACATCATTAGTGTGAAATCAAGCACCTCCCCTTTTAGCAGCAATTTCTCCTTCAATTTCTTATTTTTTAGCCCGTTTTTTTGTTTTTCAAGCCACACCACACCACACGAGGCACTCCTTCGGCCGTGTGTGTATATATTTTTAGCCCCACTCGAGTTCTGCTCCAATTCCTGGCTGATAACTCAAAGGGTGTGCAACGGATGTGTTCGATTAATTATTTCCGCCACCCAACCACCCATCCATCCAGCCACCACCAGAGCCCGCCTCGCCACTTTCGAATATCTCCCCCGGCCTATGAATAAAAGAGTGCACGACAAATGAGACACATCATCGGGCTTCCCCGGCAGGACCTTATGCAAATGGCTCCTGCCGGGACAATGGTCCGAAAACTAGGACCCACCTCCCAGGGTCAGTGAAAAGTTAGAAGCAGCAGGAGCAGGAGCAGTAGGAGTTGGAAAATTTATGAAACATTTTCTTAATTGCACTTCCTTGAGGAAAATAATTTATTTAAACGACATGCGCACACCTTTCCCGAGCGACGAGAAATGGAAATGGAAATGGAAAGTGGAAAGTGGAAGCAGGACTGCCATTGACAAATGTCCTTTGCGAATGTCCTTTCCGAATGTCAGTGTGTGCTGTGTTGTGTTGTAATTTAAATAGAAATGTCTTTCATTATGCCCTTTGATTGGATAGCCCAAAAAGCGAATAGTTTTGTATTTTTAGGGACATTTCTGATGTATTCTATTCCTGGACTGTGACACACTTTGTCTATTAAGCAGTGCTCTGCCTCGGAATTAATTGAAACCAGCTGGGTATGTGGGTATGCTTTTCTTCTGGCCATTTTCCCAAAACCGAAAAGTGTTTTCCCGCAACATTCTTGGCCATTGCTAATTGACTTTCTTTGTTGCGGTTGTGCGTGACGTTCGCATTTCCGGATGATTGGCCGCCGCCCACTATGCCCCGCCCCCTCCCTAGGCTGTTTTTCCGGCCAGAGGAGGAAAAGCGAAACGAATGCGAGAAGGACAATTTCCGAGTGCTTTGCATAATTCGTTAGGCGCAAAGGAAACCGCAGAAAAATGAACAATTCCATTCACTAATTGGCAGCAATCTCTCTCGCTCTCTCTCTCTTACTAGAGCCAGTTGTCTCTTTCCCACAGTGGTACAGTGAAGCCTCGGGTGGCTGAGAGTTTGATGTTTTTGTTTGGAAAAGGACACACGGTGGTTTCAAGAGTGAAAAGTAGGGGAGAGAGGATGGACTAGATTGGAAATGGGAAGGAAAATACTATGTGATACCCGGTACTGCTCTCTTTTCTGTTTTTTCGATTAAAATCTAGCATACTATTAGGTTTAATCTCTAGCTTACTGTTCTCTTATCTTAGTTAGTTCAACTATTGTCTCAAAGTCAGAAATCCACATAAGAATCTACTTGAGAAAGGAGGAAAGCAGGGACTCTATGATACCCGGTACATTTTTCTTTCATTTTTGTAATAAAAGCAAGCATACTTTTAGGCTTAATTGTAAGTTTTCTTTACTATTTAACCTATTTGTATAACTAACATCTCCTTATGAAGAATCTACTTCAGATCAAATACCCTATGATATCCGGTACCTCCTTCTTCTCTACTTTTTAATACTTTTAGGTGGTATCATTAGTTATCTGTCTATTTTTAACCCTTTTACTCTACTATTGCCTCTAAAAGAGCTTCCCAGATTGAAATCTATCTCAGAAATATAAACACAAAGACTCTATAGTACCGGGTAGCCCTTACATTCCTCTTTCTCATAAAAGCTAGCATACTTTTCAGTTCTCTATTTATGTTTTGTTTCCACTTTAATCGTTTCAGATCCTCTACTGTTTCAATAAGAAAACCCCTGCCCCTCCGACTAAAAGCAAAGTGGCCATAAACACGTTGTAAGGATACCATTATCCTGGCATATTGGTAATTAACCATGAACTGAGCCAGTCAGCAGCCACCTCGGCAATAACTATTGCCGTAATCAGCTTAAGATTATGATGCACATAAGCATGAATATCCTAGAGTAACTTCTCCCACATCCTGGCACATCCTGATGCATTTCCACACTCACCCATCGGTTGGGGGGAGATGGAGACACCCACTGTGCTGGATTCGATTTAGGGGCGCAATGCATCTAATTTCTATTGTTTGGGGGCGTGGCAGGGCCATCTAGGGTGCCAGGAGGGAAGGAAGAGGGGGGGTGGTAGTGGGGATAAAACCGCAACAGAGCCAAAGGCAGCAACAAATTAAATTTTCAGCAAGCCGCAACTGGCAACGGGCAACGGGGCAACTGGCAACGCAAAGTGAAATGAAAATAAAATCGCATAAAGTACAAGGCCAGCAGCTGCTGTAAATGACAACGCCGATAAGATGTTAAGGGGTCACTGGGGGGTTAAGAGAGATGGAGAGAGATGGAGCTAGAAAAGGACAGCAGGATAAGCCCCATGGGGTCATTGCAGGGAAAAGCAAAAGCAGCAGCAGCAGCAGGGCAGTAAGGCATGCAACCACACAGATGGTGGTGCAGCAGCAGCAGGCAGTGGCATGGCACCAAAGGGGGGTACTGAGGAGGGGCAGAGCCAACCAAGTTTCAACACAGATGGACGCACGAACGCACTTCGCCATTTGGCATGGCCAGCAGACACTGAGAGAAATATTTTAAAAATAAAAAAATAAACACTCCTGGCACTACCTCAGTCTTGCAATCACTTTCTTTCAGTGTAATCCCCTAGAACGGGGCGTGAGGGGGCGTGGTGGCCTGCATTTGCCTGTGAAACAGTGCATATCGAATGAGTTTCCGATAGTTATCCGCTTAAAAATCGATTAACCCATTTCCGATAACTACTGCAATGCGCATCCTGGCCGGGCCAGCTGCCATTCCAGCCATATTAACTGTGTTGTCTCTATCCCTGTCTCTCTCCCTCCGGCCTGCCAGCTGTCTCTTTCAGCTTTTGTTGTGATAGAAAGTGGCACATTTGTAAATCGCTCGGCAAACATTTATGCAACTTTATGCTACTGCTGCTGCTGCAGATTCTGCTGCATCTCCTGCCGCTGCGGTTGCACTTGTCACTCACTATCTTGCCATCACTTTTACCCCCACATCTTCCTTCTCTCTCTCTCGGTTTGTAGCCATCTCTTTCGCCGCCTGCTGACATTGCGGTTGATTATCGGGACAGATATGACAGCGGGATGTGCCAGGCTTGCTCTCGGCAAAGTTTAAGCTTCTACCTGACAGTTCCCGCTGGCGGTCCTTTAAATGAAGCCAAATAGTTGGATAGCAGTCGGAAATTATAAATTGTTAAACGGTTTTCCAGCTGCATTTATTGATTCCGGGGCTGCCAAGCCATTAAATAGCAAACTATTAGTCATTTAAGTAGTCTTTCCGAAGGTAGCCCTTGACTAACAATCATTTCTAAGGGATTCGGGGTCACCAAAGCATTATTTCATTGATTTATAACAGTTTTAGATGCTTTTCAGTCATTTTTCTTTGCTTTTTAGATGATAAGATAGCTTTTTAGGGTCTAGACATTACTTTCTACAATGAAATGGTTATAAAAACTAAGAAGACCTCAATTCTTACAACTTCGGGGTCACCAAAATTCTCAAAAACTGTAGAACTACAAGGGAGGCCTATTTATAGCCACTTCTCTTCAATTTTTTAAAGTTCTCACAGCACCCTGATAAGTAGACTATGTTTTCTGTTGGCTGCCTGGAGAGTCTTGCCTCATCAATGCACGATTGTTTGTCCTTGAGTGGGTGGTTGGTTGGTGGCTAGTGGCTGGGGGCTGCTGCTGTTTGTTGTTTGCGGAGGCGTGGTATGTAAATCAAATTAAAGAGAACAGCTCGTGGTGCTGACAAGGCAAACAAGCCAGCGAAAGTCTGCCTGTTAATTAACTGACAATGGGCTTCAAGCCCACACATACACACACTCATACTTACTGCCACAGCGAAGGATACAAAGGACATGTATGTGTTTAAAGACACATGCACTCGTACATGTGTGTTTTTTTAAACCTCCAACAGATGGCAGCATCCCGCAAGTGTTTGCTAATTTTATGGAAACTTAATTAATAGAAAATTATTTGGCCAACAGGTGAAAGGGCTGAGGGAGAAAGTTGCCGCCAAAATATTAGCCACTATTAAAAAATAAGTGGGGGAAAAAAAGAACGAACAAACAACAAAAAGAACAGAATCCATGAAATTAATTTCTGGTTCACCTGTTCGCCGTTGTGTTGTGGGGTCTTAACCCCAACCTGCCCCGCAGTTTCGAAAACTATTCAACCATAAAACGACCCTCACACACACACACACTCTCGTTAAGAGACAGAGCCAAGCGTAAATTCATTTACCGCAATGGGGAAGCACACACACACACAAGGATACACAAGGATACAACACCAGGATACAGTGAAACAAAAAGCTTTTTACACAAATGAGTTTATGGCGGCGGTTTTTTGGGGGTTTTCCAGGGGGTTTTCCGGCTGCTTTTCCGGGGGAGTGCCACAAAAATTAATACATTATTTTAAAAAGATAAATTTCAAGGATGTGCCGGAGCTGCCAACAATTAAATCAGTGGGAGCCACACGCAGCTTCCTAAGAACTCGCTAAAAGGGACAGGGGTGTAGTCGGTATTAAATAGAAAGAGGGGTTTCTTAACGAAAAGTATCAAAAATTAAGGACTTCTTTTTCAAACCCCTTTTCCTAAAATCTCTGATCTATTTTATTTATTTTTATTTGGGAAACCCCGTTTTGTACGCCCCTGTCTTACCTCAGCACCTCCCCCTGGCCTGGCTATCCACAAAATGTTCACAACTTTTCAACTTAAATTCATTTTGGGCCAAAAAAGCGAGGGATGGGTGGCCCTGGTCCTGGCCCTGCTCCCCCGGAGTGGATTGGGGTTGGGGTGGCATGTGCCAAGTGGCATCACATATATTTTTCCCGTGGTTTGTTGGAAATTTGTTTTCGTTCACTCGCAATCCTGTGACACCGCAGTAGCAGCCCCCCTCTTCCCCCCTCGCAACAAGGCGTCTAAAGCCACCCACCTCCTTGAAAGGACGCCCCTTTTAGCCAACTGTAAATCAGTGCCTCCGACTCCCAAACAGCTGCTGCTGCTTCTCCTGCGTAGATAATAAATTAAACGCTGGGAGAGAAAGTGCGAGAGTGGGTGGTGGTGGTGGTGGCTGATGGAGAAAGCTGGAGGAATAAGTGGCTAGGACTCGGAATGGATGGCACAAACAAACAAATGGCGGAGCAAAATCAAGGATGTTGGCTAAGCCGCAAGCTGTCAGTCCTCCAAACTGTTCCTCAAAATTATTTGGCCTCAATTTCCAAATCAAATAATGGATTGGCTTTGGGGGAAGAATAAAATCTAAGGCCTTGAAACATGGGAGGCTTTAAATAAGAACTAGACTTTACTTTAAAATAGTCTAGAGACTAGGCGATAGTCTAGCAGACAGGTTTTGAGTCTAGAACGCTTAAGTCTTCAACTCTATGATACTCAGTACTCTTTACTTTACTAAAAATATTATCATCTAAGAATATAATTTTAAGAAAATAATATTAAGAACAAACTCTTTAAAAGAAAAACTTGGAAAAAACACTCATGTATTTGAAATGTCACGGTCGCCAGGTACTGCCACATAAATTGGAGTTCGTTTAAGATTTATCAGAAAGCCAGGTTGGTGGCAGCTCCTGGCCACCAGCCACCAGGAGGGAAAACTCATGGAAAATCAGGGAAAATGACTGGGAAGTTCCTTCCCCGGTAGCCCAGATGTCGACGCACAGACGCTAAAAGTGTCCAAAAAGTTGTGCCAATGTTTCAGTAGATAAAATGCCAGGAGAGGGCAGGAGGACCTGGATCCACTGAAAAGGGTTCAGTTCAGTGCGATGGAGCGGTTGGAGGAGGAAATGGGGCAAAGGTGGTTGAGGCGTCGTCATCGTCGCCATTGCCGTCAACATTTGGCGAGGAAGGGGCCTGCCGTCCTGCCAGCCGTCAACCCTTTTGTTTCAAATTAAAATTTACATATTTTAATGTGCAAACTTTCTGCCAGAGGAAAACACCAGCAACAGCAACAGCAACAGCAAGGAGTATAGCCAGTGGAGGTTGGATTCGTCGGAGCAGAAAAGAGAAATGGCCAAAAAGAATTAAATTGACCTGTAAATATAATTTGGAAAGCAGGAGCTGGAGCTGGAGCTGGAGTCCTGCTGGGACTGGGCACAAAACGTGTTTAATTATCAAGTTGTAAACAAAAACAGCAGGAAGGCACGCAGGAGGAGAAAAGGATCTGGCAGCATCCTTCGGATGTGGCAACAACAATAACAAGCCACCACCAAGGACCAGACCAGGAGGAGCAGGCATTAAAAAGCCATTTCAATGCCAAACACCAACTATCAGCTATCAGTTTTCAATTTTGACAATTAATTCATTTCTGATATTATTGGTGGCTGTGGGAGTGGCATCTGAAGCCACATATCCCACAATTATGAACTTCATTAGCATTCGCACTAACCGACACTCGATCCTGGGAGCTGGAAGCTGGGAGGTGGGACCTGGGCCCGATGCCATCGAACTCTGGCCTCGGCTGCTGGGGCTGCGGTTTCTAATTGCTTGTCAATTGAGCCGGATGCCCGACCTGGCCGCCGGTTGCCACATTTATCAATTAACATTTTGAGGCAGCCCAGAGGCGTGGATGGGGCTGCAGGCACTGAGAAAAAAATCTATGTATGTGGTGCTAGTCTTAGGGGGTCAGAAGAGTCCAGAGTCTCTGAGCTTTGTTATCTAAACTCTATCATGAAATAAATATCTAAAGTTCATTCATTCAAGTTCAATCTTTAGATTGCAATTCAATCGATTATGATCTATCGAAATTCTATCGATATTTATCGAACTATTGCTATAAAAACTACTGATTATTAAGACACTCAATCAGGTACATGGTTTCTAAAAACATTTTTAAGGAGATCTCTTTAAGGAAGTATTAAAGAAATTGAATAGCTAGCCAAATGATAGAGTAAATAACAAAATTATCGATCATTTATCGATAACTTATAAAAAAGCAAAGCAGAAGAGAACTCTCCGCAGTAGATCATCCTTTTCCTCAAAAGTCACCTACTCTACTACTCCTTCCACCCACCATTTCAAGTTCTCTGACCTTTCAAAAAGTAATTAAATTTTTCCACAGTGTATAGTATATGTGTGTGTGTGTGCTTTTGTGTGTGTTTGCCTAGGGCAATGCTCCGTGTCGAGTTTCTTAGCTCTGTGCAAGTGTGTGGGTGTAAGTTAACACCATTTAACGCTAATGTAAAGCAAACACTTTGATGTATTTGCCTTGTTATCGCTTGTTTGTAGTTTGCACTTATGTACACTGAGCGAATATTTGCCCACACCCACACACTTACAATTCAAATATGTATATACTGTGCATATGCATGTGTATTTTTCATTAACTCTCGCCTCCCTGGTGTTGGCATTATGAGAATGTCCGCTACGCTTTTTGGGGGGCGATTCTTACCTGCAAAGTATGCCAGCATGGCGGTTAGGACGACGGATACGAGTATTAAGGCGATGCTCAAGCATTTCCAGGAACATCGGTGCTGACAGCGTTTATCTATGTGAAACCTGCGAATAAAAAGCGGAATATATATACGGAGTTAGTCTGTGTATATAGGGAATGATGTTGAGCAAACTGTTGAGAAATGCATTTGTAATTAACGGAGGAGTAAGAGGAGAAGGACCTGCTGGCTCTGAATCCCTGGGTCCTGCGGCTTTATATGCTTGACATATCACAAGGACCACAGAAACCATCCTGCCAAACAGCCTGCACAGAGAGAAACAGTACATATCTTGGGGTCAGTGGAGGAGTACACTGGAAGGCCAACTCTTCCCTCTCTGTTCGTGCCAATGAGTTTGTCAACTGCCGACAACAGCTGGCAACTTTTTTAATAAAGCCAAAGCCTCCCCACCGAAATGGCAACGCATGCAAAATGATGCACAAGACCAGGACAAAGGAGCCTGTAGACCTCCTGGTCCTGGTCTACCTCCCAAAAAGGGTGTTAATCACATATACAGCCAACAAGTCTAAGCCGCCGCAGGCCGGGCTGTCAAGTCTTTCGGCGTGGTCGCCTCTAATTGCGTAAAAGTTGAACGAAATGCTACAAAACTCTGGGAATCGAGGGAGGCGGAGGAACTGCCAGCGAAATACGTGGGCGGTGGGAGGGTAGGGCACTGTGGGCGTGGTCCCGGCTTAAAGAGAATTAACAATTCTTGAGTTGGCAACTTTCGAAAGTTGGCCAGAATTGGGTTAGACTCGAGAGTGTCCGAGAGAGGAGGGAGAAGGAGCCTTCAAAGGTGATTCAACTCTGAAGTTTCGGGGAAAGGCGAAAGAGCCCTGCGGGGGAGAGCTCTTCAAGGAGTCGCAGGACTAGCTGGGAAATCCTTCAAGTTTTTATTTTTTTTTTTTGGAGATATTGTTGGAGCACCAAGCTGAGATTGAAAGTGAAGGAATTCTTAAGGTTTAAGAGGGGATTTGAAGTAAGACTTCTACTCTAATCTGGTACTTGTGGGGTTAAGCGATAGTATCGGGTATTATATGGTCATACTATTGAGAAATCTACTGCCTTCCAACCTCTAGTATTAGAAGCTATAGTACCAGGTATCAGACAGTCTGCTCTCCTTTAAAGTCCTTCAAACAACATCCTTAAAAAGCGCATCCTTTTCAACAAATTCCCCCAAAAAGCCAGCTCTCCTCCGAACCAAAGACAAGCCATCTGAAAAACTACATATATATATAAGCCGCTCGATATATAAATACTTTTCAACGCTTTACGACCCCTTTGAAGCCAGAAATCAGTTGAGTGGAAGCCAGCCCGCTGCAAACAGGCAATTTAACGCCCATTCACCCATACGGCCTGCGGTGCGGCGGGTCAAGGAGCCCCAGTTATCGGTGGCTATATATAGTAGTCGGTAGTGGACTCCTCCGTGGGTATATCTACTGGATGGTGGATGGTGGAAACTCACCTGGATGGCGAATATGGCGAATAGTGCGGTGCGTGGGCCGAGTGCGAATTACGCAACGGGAATCCGGGCATTACCAGCGGCTGGGAGCCGCTTATCTGGCAGTTGCCACCGTTGCCGCCTCCCGGCGGTCCAACTTGCGGTCCCACGCCGCCCCCTGGCGGTCCTCCGCCCACGCCCCCCGGCATTGTGCCAGCGCCCATGGGCAGGCCGACGCCTCCGCGATCGATGCCGCCGTGGCCGATTGTGTTGCTGCCAGTTGACATACTTTGGGGCATCTGTTGGGGGTGGCCGCCGAGCCTGTTTCGGAAAGGGAGAGAAGAGAAGAAGGTTGTGGTCAGTCGGTGTGAGAAAAATTCGGGAGAAAATATTATTCAAATATGTGAGAGAGTTGGGAATACAATTTTGGGGATTATTCAGGAAGTATATGAGGTATAATAAGAAATATAGTAAGTTATATAGCACGATATTTAGTACAATCATAAAGTATGAAAAGTATATCCTTACTTTCATAACATGTTTCTTGAAATGATATTTTCTCAAAAGTTCAAAGAAATTACTATGGTATAGCCTATAGGACAATAGATAGAGCCTTCGTCCTTTATGGGGAGTATGATATAGTAAGAAAACTAGTATAGTAAGAAACTATTTCTTCAATATTTCAAAAAGAAAAAAGATAAAGACTTAAATGAGGTTCTTGAATTAAAAATCATAAGCCTTAAGCCATATATTTTCTTTAAAAAGTAGCCAATAAGGTTCAAGATTATGTTTAAGTTTGAAACCTATATATTTTTTTTTAATAATTTATGGCTCAGTAACTACAAAGGAAGTAATAAAGAGAAAATATATAAAGAAAATATATGAAATAATATAAAAGCATTGTGAGAAAAATACAAGTCCACTATGAAAATATAAAATAAATAATAAATAAATAATTACGAAAGGTATACCTTTTAAAGCCTATATCCCCAAGACTAATATAACCAATAACTTGTTATTTAATCCCAAATTTAATCCCTAGTATTTCTCGCAGTGCCCTGACAGTGCTTGTAATGCGGAAATTAAAACATGTGCAAAAGTTTTCGCTCTACATTGGCTCCGTCGCTTTTTCGTTACAATATTTAAATCCCATCCTCGCGGACAAAAGGCGGCTGGCTGGCGGGCTGGCTGGCTTTTGGCTTCTGCCCGCTGTTATTGTTATTATTATTATTTTTAACGGTTAAGTGATGCGGAAATTTTAAATTAAAAAACATAAATCAATGCATATGTGAGCAGAGTAAGTGTGTGTTTGTGTGGCAGAGTATTGTATTGGACGAGAATGAGAAAAAAAGGACTGAAAGGAGGGCTGGGGCTTTCATTATCCCCGGACCGGACTGGAGCGATTTTTGTTGCTGTTTGTGTTTTATTATCGCTGGACATTAAGCGGAAATGCAGTCCTCGCTGCTGCCAGGACTCGATAACTGCTATTGTTGTTGGAGGAAAGTGCAGAGCGCAGAATGCAGAGTGCAGAATGCGGATGCCATTTTCAGGCGCCGCCCGCAAGTATGCAACAGAAATTGCAACTCGAAAACAGCTCTTTTTTTGATTTTTCCGGCAAAAAGTGACGGTTTTTAGACACTTTAAGGCCAACTACTCATAAATTGTTATCAAAAAATAATTAAAATTATAATTTTAATATTTAGAATGATTATTTAAGGTCTTGTTTAATTAATATGCTTAGAAAAAAGGATTTAAAAGCTCAAGAATCTAAATAAAAGTAAAAAAATATCGATAGAAACAAGAATAAACCATCAAAACTATCGATTAGACTTCGATTACAAACATGTTTAAACATCAAAATGCCTAGGCTTAGTCCTTAAAACTATTTAAAAACAATTTTTTTAGTCTTTTTTCCTTTCGGAACTAAAAACCCACTTATTTTTGTATGCCATGTCATTAGCTCCTCCATTTTTAATCTGCAATTGAAGCGTACAGTTGCGCCAAAAGCCTTTCAACTCGTTTTTATTTCCTTTTTTTGTTTTTGGAACTCTACCAGGACTTATCTGGGCCATCATGCTTATTTTTATTCCGACCCGGACCCGGACCCGGCACTGTCTCCGGCTGTGGATCCGGGTTCTGATTCTGATTCTGATTCAGATTCAGACTCGAATTCATTGTCATTGTACCGAACTCATCGTCAGTGGGATATTCGCGTGCATTTGACATATCACATTTGGCTCTATTCGTATCTCTCTATATTTTTTTTTTGGGTTTTGGGGGTTTTGGGCTTTTGGCCTGCTTTGGGTTTTTCGCTTTTTCGCTTTGGCCGCCATTTTGGCTTTGTTATTTATGGGCATGTCAAGCGGTCAAGCGTGTGCCACGCCCCCATCCCGCCCGTCAGCCGCCCAGCAGCGATCTGGCCTGCATCTGACATGCGGTTGTTGTGTGCGGCTTCTCTTCTCTTTTTTTCTTTAAATTTTTCCCCATTTTTTTTTTTTGTCGATTTTGGCAATCGAATGAAGTGCAAGCGACGCCGATGGCGGCATAATAATCCCGAAAGTTTTCAGAGATTTAAAAATGTTGCCAGATCGGTGTAATTTATAGGAAAGGGGAATCCCCAACACCAGTCTCTAGTATCTAGTATCCACTATCCAGTATCCAGAATCCGTATAGCCCAGAACCCGGAGAAGCCCGGAATCCGAAACAATGAATGGCGCCCCCGGGTGCTCAGCCAAATAGACATGGAGATTGGTTAGACTTTGGACCGGACCGGGCCGAGCCGGGCTGGGCCCACAAGACAAATGTATATGGCTTGTCCCAGTATTAGTGAGTATCTGTGTGTGTGGGGAGAGTGGGTCTCAGTGTGTGTGTGTGCTTTCGGGGCAGCTTAGCAAATGCTAAGCCAGGCAGCTAGCAGCGCAAGCTGTGCCAGTGATTTATTAGCAACAATAATAGAATTAAACAATTTAAATTAAGTTGTAGCCAAAAACCATAAACAGTCTGCCAGAGGCCGCCTTCTGCCCCCTGCCAGGCCACTGGCAACAAATCCAACACATACACGCAACGTTTTGTTGCCTCGAAAGGAGGCAGATACCCTAGATTTTTAAAGGTTGGGGTGGTTTGAACTAATTAGGGGTTAAGCTAGTATTTTTTATTTATTTTTAATTTATCATTAGATCAATTATTTAATTTAAGAGATGGAAATTATAGCAAGATATCTTGAAGATCTTAAAGCAAAAAGCCTATTTATATGTTACTTTTTATTTAAAACCCAGAAC
>JAJJHT010003242.1:540369-554113 GCA_021223865.1 Drosophila pandora | reverse complement strand
CCCCCTTTTTTTTTTAAATATTTCTTGAAAAAAAAAACAAAAATAAATAAATAAAAACTTTCGCCACTTGAGGAGATTCCCGCGAGATTTCTAAAAATTGCTATCCTTGCTGCTCTCTCTCTGTCTCTCTCTAAGGATAACCGTTCGAGACAAAGGCAAAAAGGCAAAAGGAAAGCAGACAAAGAAAGTTTCAGGAGGGAGGAGGCAGAGGAGAGAGGAGGGGCAAATCAATTTAATTAGTTTCTGACTTTCATTTACAAATTATGCATAAATCTGTAGACAGCGCCCCAGAGACCATAAATTAAGCGCCAGCGCCAAACTCTTGGCCGAAAAAAAACAAAAAAACAAAAATAAAAGAAAAGAAAAGCGGGAAAAAAAAGTTGAACGTTGAACACGAGAGCAGGACTCGAGCCCCAAAACAACAACAAAACTTGTATCTAACTACAGCAAAAACAAAAGGGAGAAGAGCGGGAGAGAGAGTGGGAAAGCGGAGAAAGTAAAAGGAATAGGGGGGGTAGCAGTGAGGGTTGTACGCAAAATTAATTTGCGCTTTTATTAAATTTTCTTTCGACGCTCTCCGGGCAGGACGAGCCAGGACGAAGGTTAGCAGTGGGTGGGATCAGGCGGGCAGGAGGGCGCCAGGGCGGCAGGGGGGCAGGTAATCACGCCCACAGGGGAAACCCCCTACGTATGAGCAATTTTTATCGAGCGTAAGGACTGCGAGCGGAGGGGGGGAGCAACAAGCAACATGCGAACAAAATACCAGATAAGGGGGGGATGGCATTTTAGCCAAACGCTGTCAAACTGAAATGCAACAACCCCTTGAACAATTTTTTATACACGATTTATTTCCATTTTCCTTCATTCTCTTTTTCTATAATATTCTCTCTTTTCTTCTTCTCTTTTTCACATTTACATATATATTTATATCCATTTTTTTCAATTTTTTATACCCTTGCAGAGGGTATTATAATTTTGGTCAAAAGTGTGCAACGCAGTGAAGGAGACATCTCCGACCCTATAAAGTATATATATTCTTGATCAGGATCACCTCCTGAGTCGATATGAGCATGTCCGTCTGTCCGTCTGTCCGTCGGTCCGTCTGTCCGTCTGTCCGTCTGTCCGTCTGTCCGTTTCTACGTAAACTAGTCTCTCAGTTTTAAAGCTATCGAGTTGAAACTTTGCACACACCCTTCTTTCCTTTGCAGGCAGTATATAAGTCGGAACGGCCGGGATCGGTCGACTATATCCTATAGCTGCCATATAACTGATTGATCGGAAATGCCATAACTTTGGTGTTTTTTAAGTTAGAGAGTTGGGACTTTCCACACATGTTACGTTTGACCAATATATCTTATGTACAAAATTTCATAAGGATCGGCCGACTATATCCTATAGCTGTCATACAACGATCGAAATTGGCATAACTTTGGTGTTTTTTAAGTTAGAAAGATGGGATTTGGTACAGATTCTATTTTGGGAAAAACAATCTGATCTGCCAATTTTCATAAGGATCGGCCGACTATATACGATCCGCTACATATCTAATAATATAAGATGCGTGGCGCCACCTAGCGGACTGCGACTGAACTGCAAGGGTATATAAACTTCGGCTCCGCCCGAAGTTAGCTTTCCTTTCTTGTTTTATTATGATCTTTATAGTATCTTTTCTTCCTATAGTATCCTTATCTTTATAGATCTTTATAGTTATAGTATAGTATAGTACTATCCTTTACTAAAAACGTAATATCATTCAATATTTTTAATTTATTTAGCATCTTTTCACTTTAAAAGCATATTAATACTATAAAATGGTACTACTTTACTGTAAAGTATAAAAACATACCCCATTAACCCTCTATAGATCTAAAAAACCCTATAAATAATAGACGTACTATCCATATCTTACTATATAATATTTGGATATAATATAATAATTTATGGATATTGAAAAGATAAACACTATTTTCATACAAAGATAGTACATCTATAAAGTAGACCCTGAAATCCCTATCATCCCCCCCAAAGATATTCAAGATCCAAAAATATGTACATATCTCGATACTATCTATCTACTATATATTTATTCCAATATACCATCTCCTAATATATCATTCATGTAATCCATATTCTTAAGTAGTAGTAGTTGGACTACCCCCTTTAACCCCTTAAACCACACTCCCAATTAGCACTCTATAAGTCGAAAGATACTCCTATAATCCATATCCGAGATTTCCATCAGAAAACCCATTTAAATCTCTTACGGATTGAAGTTCTTGCGACTTGAGCGAAAGGTAAACGATCTAAAAATGGCAAAAAAAGGGGGCAGGGAGGCATGTGGCAGGAAGCATGAGGCAGGAGGGAGGAGGCAGGAGGGAGAAAAGCCATTCGCTTTTCCTAACGGTAACCGCTGTATCAGTTACGCGCTCTCATGGCAGATGATTCTGCAGAATAAAAACGAAACCGAAAACCCCCCTTTTTTTCCCCTTCTACCAGAAACCGGGGGGCGCCCCTGTGCCGCTTGCGCCTTAACCCTCCACTGGCCCCCGGGGGCTGCTGAAGCGACTAATAACACCCCGAGGGAGCAGGCGGGCGGCGAGCAGCGTCTGCCGCAAGTGGGCGGGGGTGGGCGTGGCTGGCAACAGCAACAACAACAACAAGGAAAAAAGCAAAAGCAAAAGCGGCGACTGCCAATGATCAAAGAATTTTTTTCCCTTCCATGTATTTTTTATTTTATTTTTTTTTTTTGCAGCCAACTGGGAGATGGCAGAGTTGCCAGGCCAAGCTAAATTTTTGTTATGACGGCGGAATTAATATTATTAAGGGTCGACTTTCAGTCCAGGACCCGGGTCGCAGACGGGTATGTCCCTTTTTTTCGCTTTTTTTTTGTATTTTTCGGTCTAGAGCCGTTGAGTTGATAATTTCGCGAGGGGGGAAAGGGGAGAGGAGAAGGGGGAGACGCCACGACGTCATTATCAGCAAATGCCGCACGCCGCTTTGTTTGACAAGGGCCACCCTAAAACAGCCCAAGCCACCCACAACTCGCCCATTAAATATTTACAGTTTTGGCAAGTTTCAAAAGCGCCTTTAATTGCTGTCACTTCTGGATTAATTATTCAGCGCCAGAGCCCGCAAAACACACGGAAGATGGCTAATACCCTGCCGCCCAGCCCCCAAATCTAATAAGCCTAATTGCCCGGGTCCTAGGCATAGGGGCTTTTTAGGGAGGGGTCTCGTCTTACTAGAAATACTAGAAATACAACTTAAATATTCATGTCCGACGAGGTAGAAATGAAAAATAGTGGGGTTGATATAAGTAAACAGTAAAATAATAGGAAGTCTGGGAGGGAAGTACTAGAAGTACTAGGGAGCTAAGAGATCTTATAACTAATAGATCTAATATAACAATATAACTATGAATACCCGGTACTTGCCTCCATTCAGACTAGAAACTGTCTAGTTTTGGTATTAGAAATAGTAGTAGTAATTTTAGTAGTATTATTATAGTATTTATTGGAAGTATTTGGTACAAGTATTAGTATTTTTCTAGGTACTAGAATAGATCTACAGATCTTACCTATGAGGTCTAAAATAATAGATCTTCTATAAGAGTTCTTGTATGAAAATACAACTATAAATACCCGGTACTTGTAACAGTAATAGTATTTTTAGTACTATTATTATAGTATTTATTGTAAATATATTGCATAAATATCAGTATTGTTCATTATGATACATAGATTAGTATACAGTAGACTTAGTATACCTGGTATTCCTATTCTTTCTCAGAATCCTTACAATTTGTATTATAATTCTTAGTCTATTGGTATTATTATGGTATATATTCGACTATATAGTATATAAAAACAGTGAAAGTTATATTATTTAGTATAATAGAGTAAAAATACTATAAAAGTTAAAAGATTAAGCCATCTTAGAGCAAAAAAATCATTAAAAAGAGAAATATAAGCCCCTCCAAATACCATGTCTTCAATATCCTTACTTTGCAGAGCACTTCCTAGTCGTTCTTAGTAATATTTGAAAGTCCTGCCCTATCATTGCCCTTTTATGCGCGGGAAAATGAAAGAAAAGAGCTCTCAGGACTCACGGAAGGTGAAAGGCTGGCGAAAGGCAGCCGCAGGAGCAGGGCCAGGACCAGGACCAGGACGAGGCCTGAAAGCGTCGCGCGATAAGCGCCTCAAACATTTTTCCAAGCGCTTATTAATTGTGTTTGTCGAGGACGAGGATGAGGACGGGGACGAGGACGACGACAGCAGCCTAAGCTGCCAAGGGCCAGGAGCCTGCCAGGATGTTTGCCAAAGGATTATGCAGCAGTGTCGCCGAGGCACACGCTTTTGTGAAAGAAGGAACTTGGAGCAAAAAAAAAAGGCAACTCTCAGTTCAGTTCCATGAAAAATAAAAAAAAACCAAACACCCACCCAGGGAACCACCACCCCCGACCACCTGCTGGGCGGCTAAAAAAAAAATAAAGTAACAAGCAAGACGGAGAGATTTTTAATATTTGCCAGAAGTGTGGCAATAAAATCAATCGAGCTAATAACGGAAATTGCCCAAGGAGCCCAAGGACCAGAAATCGAAAAACGCAGCGGGTCATCGTCCTTCCAAGCACGTGGCCAGATCCCACCATCCCCCTCAGCAAAAAAATAGGGAAAAATATCTCTCTAGGATACGCCAGTTTCGATTCCGATTCCGATTCGAAATGGAATAAATTGAATTAGACGGCATGTCCTGCTCCTGGCCATCCTGCAGCTGCAAGTGCAACAACCACCACGACAGCCCAGCATCCCTGGTAGTCCTGATACTCCTCCCTGGTAGTCCTGCGTCCCTGGGCGTGGCCATAAAGCAGAGTAATATGCTCGCCCATCTGGCTAATAATCAAATCAGTGGGCGTGGTCATATTTTTCGATTGCCCAGCGCCCCCTTTTTATTTCCGGTCCATCAATTATCGAAGGTTGCGCCGCGAAGGGTGTTGCTACGAAAAAAGTGGTTACTTTCTTGACTTTTTATGGGAGTTTGGTAATAGTAGGGTATGAAGGAGTATAGGGTATCATTATTTGTATCAACAAGAAAGGAAAGCTAACTTCGGGCGGAGCCGAAGTTTATATACCCTTGCAGTTCAGTCGCAGTCCGCTAGGTGGCGCCACGCATCTTATATTATTAGATATGTAGCGGATCGTATATAGTCGGCCGATCCTTATGAAATTTGGCAAATCAGATTATTTTGTCCAAAATAGAATCTGTACCAAGTCCCATCTTTCTAACTTAAAAAACACCAAAGTTATGCCAATTCCGATCGTTCTATGACAGCTATAGGATATAGTCGGCCGATCCTTATGAAATTTGGTACACAAGATATTTTGGTCAAATATAACATGTGTGGAAAGTCCCAACCCTCTAACTTAAAAAACACCAAAGTTATGGCATTTCCGATCAATCAGTTATATGGCAGCTATAGGATATAGTCGACCGATCCCGGCCGTTCCGACTTATATACTGCCTGCAAAGGAAAGAAGGGTGTGTGCAAAGTTTCAACTCGATAGCTTTAAAACTGAGAGACTAGTTTGCGTAGAAACCGACAGACAGACAGACAGACAGACGGACAGACGGACAGACGGACAGACGGACATGCTCATATCGACTCAGGAGGTGATCCTGATCAAGAATATATATACTTTATAGGGTCGGAGATGTCTCCTTCACTGCGTTGCACACTTTTGACCAAAATTATAATACCCTCTGCAAGGGTATAAAAATATGTGACTAGAGGCAGGATTAAAGATTGGGATCATAGTAGCTCATGGTATATTGGTAGAATTGTTGGTATTTGTAGTATTTTTGTTTATAGTGAGTACCGGGTATCACTATTTATAGGAAGAGAGGGGACTACAGTCTAAATTTTTGGTTAAAATCGAGAAATACTCTTAGAATACTTAGAACTTATAGTAAACTAAGTTAGAGTGAGCACTAGGTATCATTATTTTAAAACAGAAAGGATACTGAAGACTTCTATATATCATACTCGATTATAGCAAGTACTGGGTATCATCAACTATCCTTTCAAAGAGTACAGGGTGGCCATTATTTTGAATAATACTCAAAGAATATTTGTAGAAAACCCAGAACTCATAGTATATTCATTTATAGCCCCTCTACTAGGGAGTACCAGGTATCATACAGTCCACAGTCCACTACCTTCCACTTTCCACCAAAAACCTTCCTTTGCACCTTTCAAAATATTATTTCCTATTATTATTAGCCCCTGCCCGATGTATGAATCATTATAATTGTATAATCCCTTCGCTCCCTACCCCCCCAGTATTAATTTTCCGCCATAAAGCGTAATACTGATGGAGGTCCTTGGGTCCAGTGACCGCCCTCAAGTTAATTTGCAACATAATCTTTTAATCTGGTTTTTGTGTCAAGCGCAGACCGCCGCAACACCGAAGCGAGTGTGTGAGTGGTGTTGCGAGTGGGTGGATGAGGATGTGGATGTGGATGTGGATGTCCTGTCCTGTCCACGAAAATGGAAAAAGTCACCCCCGAAAAATAGCATACATAGATCTCGGCTCATCATCGACAGCGTTGAGCGTCAACCCTTGAAGCTACACGGTACACGGTGGTTAGTATGGGTTGGGATTTATGAAAAATTCATTAGTTCCGGGTGCGTTTCCGGGCATCGACAGGATGACATATGAAGCTAATGATGCCCCAGGCGCAGGACATTGTCCACTTAATGCTAAAAAAGACCATTCCACGGATGGCATTTAATTTATTTAATATTACTTTTTATTTCCCTCCAGAAGTAGGCCTCCAATCGGGTCTATGGATAGTCTACTTTCGGGGGCTCATCAGCGAGTGGCAGGCGCAGGACTCTCGCAAGGAAGGAAAAAAAAACATCAAATGACACACATAGGCCAGTCTATATGGCATAGTATGGGTGTGTATCTGTGAGAGTATCTGTGTGTGAGCAGAAATTCATCAAAATCCAATCAATCTTTCATTTAAACATTTTCATTTCGGCTCGTTGCGTGGCATTGAATGGAAATCCATACAAAGGGCCGACGTCCGTCCCCCACCCCACCACTCCGCCAGGCGGATGAGGATGAAAATTGCAAGGAAAATCGAGGGGTGGGGGCGGGGAGGGAAAATGGCAAAACAAAGCGAGGCGAGGCAAGGCGGGGTGCGGAAAAAAAAAAGAAAAAGAAAAAAAATCCACAGTAAAGCGCAAATATTTGCGCGTATAAATGGGGATGATGATAGATGGAAAACCAAAAGGCAGCAACAACAACCGCGACACCAGAAATACAACAACAAAGTAAAAAGAAAAGCGGAAAAACCGCAAAGGAAAATGAGTAAAGGCTGGCAAATTGTTGATGTAAGTCAAATGCAAGAAAAACAAAAGCGCAGATGGGCGGGAAAAGCTTTTAAAGATCTGAAGAGCGCCAGAAATATTCAAGAGCCATAAAATAGCCAGCAATTTGGTGAGGATCCTTTGAAATATCAAATATCTATTCATAGATTGTTTTAGTTATAAGTTTCCGACTTATACATCCATCCAAAGTTTAGTTATGGAGGAGCTATGGATTATAGTAGACCGATCTGTACCATTCTCACTTATATGGTGTAGGTAACTACGAAATAGATATATCTAAAGTTTCAGCTCAATATCTTTTGAAATAAGAGAGTTATAGCACTTGGAACTACTTTGGCGGACACGCGGACAAGCGGACATCAAGTCTTATACTACTTATACACTGCATATGACTATAATGCGTCTGTTTACAAAGTTTCAGATCAAAAGCTTTAAGACCAAGCGACTTGAAAGACTTTGAACCACTTTGGCGGACACGCGGACAGGCGGACAGGGCCAGGAGGTCCTAATATCCTTCAGTTTCCTTAAACATTCCAAGGAAAATTGGTTGGCCAAAAAGGAAAGGCTATAAATAAACAAAAGCCGCAAACAACAGGACCCAGAACTGAAAGCGAAACTTGAAATTAATTCCACGAGAAGCTCCTCGGCCGCCCACTGGAGCGGATGATGAGCCAGTATAGACACAGCTCTACTATATATATATATATTATATATATGAGATATATATAACTAAATATCTGCAACTCTGGGCCAACTGGCGGGGCATAAATCATATGGCCCAAATACAAATTTTATGACGCATCCCCGAACAATTTCCCTGCCTCGAAGAGTCTCTTTCTTTTTTTTTTTTCTCATTTGAGAAATGCAAGCAAACAGGATGGGGGATGGATGGATGGATAAGGTCCTGGAGGAAGGAGTCGGGAGTCCTACTCGCTTTCTGTTTACCGTTTTGCATTTAAAGCTTAATCCCGGCCAAGGAAGGCATGAATTTATAATTAAAAGTAAATTAAAAGTAAATAAAAGCAAGGAACCCCCTCCACGAAAACAGGAAGAGATCTCCGAGGAAGGATATCCTGCGCATAACGAGAGGAGTCCTCAACCATATTTGACCAGGACGAAGGATACAACAAGTGCTGAAAGGGATATCTCCCGAGGTCGCCTGATAGTTATTCCATTTATGGATTTCGGGAGTTGCGAATCCCTCCATCCTGACATCAGGATTGGTGTCAACGCATAATCAGATGCTGACCCCCTAAGACACCACACCACCACACCCATGTCGCCCAGAATTTGAATATCTAACAAGGACGAAGGAGGGGAGAAGTGTGTAGAGAGAAGAAGGAAAAAACAGAATGGAAAACAGAAGCAAAAGGAAGCTGCCAGAAATGGCGCACCAAAGTAGGTTAATGTGCGTCGATGTCGATAAAAAAATATATATATATTTATTCCTGTCCAGGATGGGACATACACACACATTATTTTGCATAGAATGTGTGTGTATGTGTGTGTGTGTAAGGATGGGGGGTGGGGGAGGAGAGTCAGCTCCAATCTGTCGATGTCTAGGCGGGCGGGAATTTAAAATTCCAATTGCTCACGGATGTGTGGAGGGGGTGTCTCCATCTCCAGTCTCCTTCCCAGACGGAATGAATAAAACATTAAATCGGATTATAGAATTTTTGCATTTCTCGAAATTAACATGTTTATCCTGGCAGGCGGAGAGAGAAAGAGCCGAAACTAATTTGAATTGCACTAAATGAGCGTCGAGGGGGGTGGAGAGTGGGGGCAGGGGGCGTAGTTATCGAAATGATATGCAAAAAAAAAAAATCGAAAAAATCGAAATTCAAATAATGTGAATAATAAAGGCAGCTGTTTATAACATTTAAATATTTATAACAAAAAAGGTCTAGTAAAAAATCACACAATAAACTGAATTTATCGAAAAAATAAACAGTTATCGATTAATAGAAATTGTTATCTAAAAAAAATCCAACTATGAAGTACTATAGTTGAGATAGTAAGTTAGTAGATAGATAGTAGAAGTAGTTAAGATAATAAGATAATAATTATCTCCCACATTTATCGAAAAAAATCGATAGTTATCGATTGATAAAAATATTTATTTAAGCATAAATCAAAGAATGAAATACTATAGCTAAGATTCTTATTTATTTTCGATTTCTTTCTCAGAATCTATCGACACTCCAGCCACTTCCAGACACCCCAGCCTCCATGGTCTCTCCAGGCATCCCTGCACCTAGCACCACCCCATAGCACCACCACCCCCTAGAAAAACCGCACTCAAAGTGCTCGGCAAACATTTCCACTTGGCAACTTCTTGGCATCTCCCATCGACACATGGCATGCAAATTGCACAAGACCAAAAAACCAGACCAGAATCGGATGGATGCAGACTGGAGGATGGAGGATGGAGGATGCAGAGTGGGTGGCACTTGACTGGAGCAATTAAAACAGACATCCAACTAAGTGGGCGTGGCCTAATAGGGTTAAGCATTATGTCGAGGTGTGGGCGAGTTGGGGCTCGAGGAAAACTTTCTGGCAGGCGTTAAGAGATCGATGAGAATGCAATCAGCCGAGCCAAGAGTGCTCTTTTGGGACAACTTTTTATTTTGAATTTTAATTATTAAATATTTGAAATATTTAATATTTAAAGGAGAACAGAAACAAACATCAGATTGCGCAGATTTCACATCCCTTCCATCTCTTTGAAATACTTCAAATAACTGACTGACTCCCTAACTGACTGACTGGCAGCCGTTTGAAGTGCCATAATGGGATTAGTGTCTCACTTTTTTTTTTTTCTTTTTTGGGAGTTTTCAGATTTTGATTGGGATAATGCGCCGGGGGTTCCGCTCGCCTTCAGTTTGATCGGCCAGCTGTCCGGGCGATGATACACTTTCGGGATGTGATGAGGGTGCAACAGTTGCTCGGATCGCGGCCTATAATTAAGTCGACAGACTCTTTCGGCGATAATTACAGGTTTCTTTCGTAACACGAACTCTATTTCGAAAGGCTGAGTCATTTTTGAATAATTTGAAAAAATAAAATAATAATTGAAAAAATAATAACTATTCCAGGAAGATGGTGATTGATAGGTGACTGCTGGGTGATAGTTCACCTACAATGCACCTCTCGAGTAACTGATAACTAGTATAGAGCAAGTAGGAACTAGTGTCTAGTAGCTAGTAATATAAGTAACTATTTGTTCTTTATTTCGTAGGAACTAACTATTTCTGGAATCCTAGGTGACTCCTAGGTGACAATTCACCCACAATCTCTTGGGTAACCACTAACTAATAGCTAGTAACTAGTAATGAGTAAGTGAAAGTACCTATTAACTAGTCAAATAAGCAACTATTAGCCCCCTGATTAGTAAAAACCAACTACTCCTTATAGACTTGAGACTGCCAGGTTAAAATGCAGCTCCTAATCACCTCTTGAGTAACTCCTCATCCAGACTCCTTCCTGGCTGGCTGATTGATTTTTAAATTGTGAAAAATTAGTTGCCGTGTCGTGTCGTACATCGCCTCCACCCCACCGATCGGCATAATAAACCTTTGGCATTTATGACACAACCATCGACACTCCATCGACATGGCCACACGACAAATAACCAAATATGCAGCCACTTTCCGAGCTGTTGCTGCTGCTGCTGCTGTTGCTGCTGCCGATGTGACTTGTGACTGGCATGTGTAATTAGCCTGTCAACGTGGCAGTGGCAGTGGCAGAGGCAGCATCGGGTTTCCCACTACCGCCGCCTCTTGTCTCCACAGCCCCATATCCCATTTCCCATTTCCCGGCCTGTACTCTGGTGGGGGCATTGTAATGGCAATGATGACGCCAAATGCAGGCGGCGGCAAACATTATTTGATTGCCGAAAATGCAAATTGTCGAAGCCATTAACAGTTGCCCGAATGTTGCCGCAAACCCACATCTTATGCAACCCATACGAGTGTTTGTTTCTTCGCTCTGTGGAGGAGGAAGTCATAGAAGGTCTCTCTTTCTCATTAGAGCAACCCTCCCTTTTTTTTCTGCCTCTATCTCACCTGTCGGCAGGTGAGTTTTCTTGCGAAATTCCCACACACTGTACGTATTTGTCACGATTCTTATCGTGGGAGTGTGCGGTGTGGACGAGCACACTAATTTCTAATTTCTAATTATGTGTCCTGTGAGCTCACCCGGTTGCCAGTCTGCCAGCCTGCATATCAATGCGATTTATGCCGCCTACCTGGCCCCCATTCCGATCTACCTTCGGCGTGTGTTGGAAAAAGTCATTAAAATGTAATAAATTAGGCCGAGCCGCATTCAAGAAGGTGAATCACAGATGAATCGCAGTAGTCTCCCTTACTTCCCAGCTTCTCTTTCTTTTTCTATGGGGGTTGGACGTCAACCAGGATGCCAGGACGACCCACGCTCACCCACCCACCAGATGAAAAGTGTATTAAATTGATTTCACTTGATTTTCCCGCTTGTACTTTATTTATTTTGTTAGACGGCGGTGTGCCATGGCGTGGCGTGGCGTGGGGTGGGTGGGGTGTCCAGTGTCCTGATGGATGAGTTTGCTTTTCATTCGATTCTCCTTCTGCCCTTCTGCCTTATGTCCTCCGCGGAGGCAGCTACTCCTGGGCGTATTCATTTCGCATTATTGCAAAATCCACACGAGCCAGGCCCTCCTTCCATCCCTGCCACCTTCTTCATTTATTTTTTTTCGCTGCGCCTTTGAGGATAATGAATATCACGCGCTGCTTATTAAACCTTACGCATCGCTGGAAATCTAATAGAAAAGTGGGCCACGAGGCACTAGGAGGCGGAAGGGCACTGCGAGAAGGCTTTGGAGGAAATTTGGCTTGGTTTTCTTTACTTTCAAAGGAGAATTACTAGAAAACTAGGGTATGATGGGGTTTTTTCTAGACAAGTACCGGGTATTATTACTCTACTTTCTTCTACATAGAAGTTTTCTTCCCCAAGTACCGGGTATCATTACTTTCCTACACTGTTCTACATGATCCATACGGACTACCTACCTGGTACTTGAAGTAGTCTTCTACATTTTCCTTTCAAGTAACTACTATAACTATTATTTCCTCGACATTCTTACATACTTCTTTACTATCCAGGTAATGGGTATAATATCTACCGAGTATAAATACTACCGGGTATCATTATTCTTCCAAGTTTCTCTTCGATGTACCGGGTATTATTAATTTTCTTTCTTCTACATTTCACTCCCAAGTACCAGGTACTATGACTACACACTTATACCTAGTGGTAGTAACTCTTCTACATAGTACCGGATATCATTACTCTTCCTTCTTTCATTCTTCCAAGTACTGGGTATCACTACTAACCTTTCCTTGAAACCTACTTCATAAGTACCAGGTATTATTACTTTCCTCCTTCTACAATGTTCTCTCAAGTACCAGGTACTATTACCATGAATTCCACCACACTTTCTATCAAAGTACCGGGTATCATGACCATCTGGTATCCCTTTCTCCCCTCAACTGGAAGGTGAGTTTCTGTCCCAAAATCGTGCCAGTTGGGCAATTTAAGCCAAAATATCAGAAAGAGAGGGCCTGCTACCCCCAGATAGAGACAGCTATACCCTGTAATGTGGTGAGAGCTAGAGGTCGCCACCTCCAGGAGGTGAAAAGAGGTGAGAAGTGGAGCTTCCATTTTCTTTATTTGTATTTTTTCCGCTCCACTCTGCTCGGAGTATTCTGCTCGCTTTTCTGCTTGCCACAACACGAATTTTAACTTCCTGTCGCCAGGTGGGGCTGGTGGGGCAGGTGTGCCATAGAGGGTGTAGAGTGGGGGGTGGCAGCGTGTGTGCGTGCCAGTGCCAGTGAGTGTGTTGTTTTGGGGCAAATATTACAAAACACAAACGCCTGTTTCCGTTTTACTAATTCGTATGCTGTTTGCATTTGCATTTTGTAGGCAGAGCGAAACGGATGCCACAGGACATTCATGGGGGGTGGTGGAATGGAGGAGGGTAGTGGCAAAGGGGGGGTCTCTGTGCGTGCGACATGTATGAGAAATATCCTTGTGAGACTATTAGGGGGATGGAGCTAAAGGTTTCGGTTTGAGTGCCGCAGGAAGGGAGCAAGGAGGCGGCTGGCAAAGTAAACGCCAAATCGAAAATATCGCGAAATTTTAAAGGGGGGGGGTGGTTAGCCTCCCTACCCCCCTCAAAAACAACAAGCTGCGCCCTGTTGTCGTTCATTTTGCATACATGGCTCAAAAGCAAAGTGCCAAAATGGTGGGTGATGGGTTGGGGGGAGGCCCAAAAAAAAAAAAAGAAAAAAAAAAATGAAAATTGAACGAAAAATGGGG
>JAJJHT010003242.1:525128-540133 GCA_021223865.1 Drosophila pandora | reverse complement strand
GAGGAGCAGCAGGAGCAGGACTAACTCTGGCAACTCTGCTTGTTTTGGGCCATTGTAGAATGCAAACACGGGCAATCGCCAAGTGTCGCACTCTCATTCCGCAGACATCGCCAATGGCCAAAAAAGGGGAGGTAGAGGGGTAGAGGGGGGTTAGAAGGGGGCGTGGCCGTGGGCGGACAAAAGCAGATGCCAACACACCAGAAAGAGAGAGAGAGACAGCCTAGAGAGAGGCAAGAAGGGAGGCTGGGAAAAAAACCTAATCTGCGACAGAGTTGTCACCCGCATTGCAGATGCAAAACGCACACAAGGCCAAGGGGCAACAGAGTTGCCTTTGTGCTCTGAAAAGAGCCAATAACGAAGAAGAGGTCTCTTTCGGAAAATGAAGTCTCTTTTGAAATGGAAATGAGTTTTGATAATCTTTTTCACCCAAAAAAAGAGGGCTACAGGGTTGCCAGCTCAATGTATGATTCACTTTTCAGTTTATCTGTTTGTTAGGTCTATGATTCACCTTAATTGAAACACAAAATCCATTCAGTTTGCTTTTGAAGCTTCTGTTCCAGTAGCCGAGGAGGGCCTCGGATGACCCGGCGATTGGTTGGCGTTTCATTAGCCAAAGTGCCGACCAGGTTGGGTAACCTGGCCAAGACCGACCAGACCAGGCCAGGACAATACCAACAAGAGCAACAAAAGCGACAAAAGCGACAAGCGACAGGCGACAGTGACAAATGCCTGAAGAATGGGGAGTGAGGGGGTAGCTCCCAAGTAGCTCCCTTGGATGTATTCCTATTCCATTTCTTTTTCTGTTTCACCTGCTTACTTATTCTTCCTCCTCCTTTCTTCTTATTTCTCCTTCTTCCGTTTTCTATTTTTTTTTTCTATTTTTTATTTCCCTTTTATTTTTTGTATTTCATTAAAATATCGACAAGTTGGAAATTAGTCTGTTCTAGTCAGTTGTATCACTTGGAGAAGGTATGGTATGGTGTAGTCTAGAGGTATAGATCCCTTCTTAAAGAGACCATCCTGATTTCTCTCAGTGCACTCACAGGTAGACCAAGAGTGGTGCTGGGAGGAAGATGTCCGGAGACCTTCTTGGCCCGACTTTCTGGGCCGATTTTGCTTGTCAATCGGTGACTAATGTTCAGCAATTTGGCTAAGCGACATGGGGAGAAGGAGAAAAAAGGACACAGGGAGAGGAAAGGGAGAGGATGAAGGAGGTGGAGGACTAATGCCAGGTAGGGATGAAACTGAAAATGAAACTGAAACGAGCCAAAGTGCCAGGACAAAATCGTTAAAATGTTAACAACAAACTGGCTAAAATAAATCAATGCGCTTTTCGTTATTTATTCCCTTTCCCCGACTCTGTATCTGTATCTGTATCTGTATCTGAGTCAGAGTCTCACTCTGTATCTGTATCTGAGACTGAGACTGAGAGGGAGTCTGCATCTGTATCTGCCTCAGGGGACACCATTTACCCTCTACTCTTATTTATTTTTATTTATTTCTTGTTTCTGAATCGGAATTGGAGTCCGCTTTCAATTTGTTTATCAGCCAGGAATTGAGTGAGTGTCACTGAATGAATCAAGTGCCAGGGAGAGTCCTTCGTCCTTCGTCCTTGGCTCCTCCATCTTCGGTTTCAGGTGTCGGCGTTTTGGTCATTAGTTGCATTAACTCTCCGGGTCTGACAGCCAATTTCTTTCCACCAACCACCTCCCTCTTGCAAATCGGTTTTGTTTTTAGGAACCCGATTCGCGATAACCACCGGATAACAGGATAAGAGGATATACAGGCACGATGACAACTCTGCTTAGCAGATACCATCCTCGAAATGAAGCCAGTTTCGGGATAAGTGTGTCATTAGTTCTGATGGAGGTACCTGGTACTTGGAGGGGATTAAGAGATTTACTCTGCAAGACTCCATTAGAGAGGGACTTACTTATACTGCAGTATCAGTTGTAGATATGGATAGTACTACTACTAGATATAGTATATAATATAGATAGATGGTATATATTCATAAGAGTAACTTTTTAGAGCTTTGTGGGAGTGTAGGTAAGTGAAGAGGAGCTATTAGTGCCTCATAAACTCCAAAAACTGATCATTATTCTACAGAAATGAAGTCTGATACCCGGTACTCTTAAGGGTTTCTATCATTCCTGATATTAGATGGCTTCTAAGCTTATAATTTCTTGTATATTTCTATTGTATTTTTAGAGAAGAGATATTATGGGGAACAGTAGACCCACAAAACTAGTCATAACTGTTGGAGATAGATACCCAGTACTCCCAGGAATATATCAGAGAGGAGTTCCGACTAATCCCCACCTCAAACACACTTTTTGGAAACTCGAAACTGACTCAGACCTCCTGGAATCTGAATATGCACTCAGTCGCTTTCCAGCCAGCAGCCAGCCAGTCAACCTTCGGACAAAACTGATAACACCCATGCAATAAATATTCCCACTAATTTTCTTGGCCTCCTCTTGACTTGTTCCTCCTTCGGAGGGAAGGGCCAGTGGCCGGCCTCTACCGGAGGTGACTACCTCCTCCCCAATGAAAGGCAGGAAGCAATAATGGGAAAAAGTGACAAAGAGCTGGAGTTGAGGGTGTTTGGGGTGTTGGGGTGTTGGGTTGTTGGGTTGGACAATAAATCAAAAATGTGAGACGGTTAAAAACAAAAGGCACCATCCGAAATATGTCAAATGATTCATATTAAAGTGCGCGGTTATGTTCGCCTCAGTTGGTTATAAATCAGGCAACGATACGGGACTACAGACTACAGATACATGGCCACAGATACTCAGATACTGGGATACTCGGATACTGAGATACAAATATACATTCATGCACAAGTGCGTAAGTGTCGCCTGCGTTTGTCATTGTCGTTGTCGGGTTTTGGAACTGGGGTTTAGGATGGGGAGTCGGATGGAGGAGTCGGATGGAGGAACTGAAACTGGGCATGTCGCGTGCGAACGCGTTGATATATCGATTTGGCCCCGGCTACTTAATCAAAATAATTCCGAATAAGACCGAGTGCCTTTGGCTGACAATTCTCCGAATTTTGATAGAGTCCCAGTCGTTCCAGGATCGATTCCGGTTTGGCTCCCAACTTGGTGACAAATCTTCTCCGGAATTGAGTTTCGTGGCTAGCCGATTCGCCCCAAAACACGCCTCAATAAAAACAATAAGCAGGGCATCGGTTTGCTGAAATAATTAAACTCAACTGCCATCACAACTTGCCGGAATTTATCTTCGGAAGGGCCGGGAAGGCAATTGAGAACTCGCTGGGAAGCTGGAAATAAATTCCGGCCTCCAAGTCCTCCGCCAGCGCATTTAACTTTATTATTTATGCCGAAAAGTCGGGCCCATATGTGAGGAGGTGCCGTGGAGCGCTTATTAATTTATAATACACTGCGGCCTTGCCTTTTCGGCTTTTCCGGCTTTTCCTGCTTTTCCTGCTTTTCCGGGTGGCTCCCCGCCCCCCCAAAAACTTTTGTATTCAATAAAATGGCGCCGCCATCCTCTCGGCCGCCTCTATTCTGTTTAATTTTTTTTTTGTAGCCAACCTCCTCTTACTTTTGGCCCAGAAAGTTCCGGGGGAAAACTAAAATGTTTGCCAGAGTTTTGGATGCAACTCATTTGCATAAAACGCTGCTGAAACATTTATGCCCGAGAGGCACTCGCGGAGGAGGATGGTGGTGGTGGCGCCCTCTTTTGGAAGTATTTCTAATTAATGGCTGGCGGCTCGCAGGACCAAAGGCTATACACGTTATGGTGGGTCTAGTTCTTTATTTTGAAGGATATTTCGACCTGCAATCGATGTGCTTTTGGTCCTGCGAGAATTCTTTCAACGAGTGTCTCGAAGGACCAAAAGATAGTGCTATTAGGACTATTGGAGATGGGCTTTCTTCAGCAGACTTGGTCCTGCCAGCTCCCTCTCCATGATTGAGACAAAGGACTAACCTTTAAGACTCACTCTTGCCCCAAGAACCCCTCCGCTTGCCGCTTTTAATTGGTCTTTTGCAACCCTTCTGGACACTTAAGCCACACACTAAACTGGGTCGTGCTTTTTATTTTGTTTTGTTTCCAAAATTTATCGCCATCTAATGAGTCAATGAGCCACAAAGGAGAAACCACACACAGACACTGGCAGTTAAAAGGGAAAAGCATCCACTAGAAGGGTCTGGGTCTGGGTCTGGGTCTAGGTGGGAGGGTTAAGATTAAGACTGAGACCCAGAGCCAGTACCAGACAGACAATGGGGGCCGGAGACGTTTCTTGGAAATCCAAAAACTTCTCAAACAGAGCCCAGCGTTGCCCAAATGTTGTTCAACCAGAAAAGCCAGAAGCGAAGGGGACGGGAGTTGTGTCTGAAATCTCCGGGCAACATGGAACATAATGGCATAAAGCGTTGATAACAAATTTGCGCATTTCAACATGAATGAATCCTCCAGAGTGGCCTGAAACACACACATGTGCCATGGGGTGGGGACTAGGGACTGGTGACTGGTTACTGGTTACTGGAGGGGGGACTGAGTGCACTCACTCAAGGAGTTATCAGGGGCGGGGACTGTTCCCGGGGGTTGGTTGTGTCCTCGTCGTCGGGTAGGTGACATTGTTGCCTTAAGTGGCCAAGCGGCAAAATGACAAACAGACGGCCCAGCGACGTGAGTGTCGCAGATCCTTGCTATGCTTTGCTTTTGCTTTTCGGCTCCTGCCACGCCCCGTTCTGCCCAGTCCAGTCCAGTCCTGCGGGCCATGTAACCAAGGGTCCGGATACGGATCCATGTCCATGTCCGTGTCCATGTCCAAAGTCCAGTCACGGCTTGCTGCCAGCATGTCAACATTTGCTTCGGCGCCTTGAGAAAAAGCTATAGAGCTGGGACTGGGACTGAGACTGAGGACAGAGGACTGTGGAGGGACATCAGTCTGATTTTCCGGCTTGGGCCAGGCTCTGTGATTTTTCGGCCGCCGTCGTCGCAGACAGGAGACACGAGATGAGAAACGCTGACGCAGATGGAAAAGTCGAAGGGAGAGTCAGCAGAGCACTGAGAGAAATCGTGGGGGAAGAGGAAACAATACTTCTTGTTATGAAAAGCTGTCTCGAAGGACCAAAAAGGATAACTGTTTCTTTCAGTGCTTAGTAGACAGTAGACAAAAGAAATCAGTGCGGAAACAAAAACAAGAACAATACGTGCAGGCTGCACAGGATGCCCCAAGGACCCAAAGCGATTGCAGCCTCCACCGAAGGACTCTTCGCTTCCTGTCTCCTCTGTCTCCTCCTCTACATTTATCCTCTCCGTATCCTTCGCCCCATCCTTCATCCCAATCGCCGCCCCGCTCCTCCTTCCGCCAGCTTGTTGACGTTTCATTTATCGTAATCAAGTGCGCAATCAATGCGAGGAGAATTGCACTTAACAGTGGCCCTGTCTCCTTCTTTCTTCCCCTCTGCCGTCTTCTGTCTTTCACGGCCCGTCTTCTGTCTCAACTTCTCTAATTTACTTTGATTTGTTTGGGGCGCCAGGAGCCAGGAGCCAGGACAATAAACTATACACTCCATAGTCCTGAGTGACAAACTGACAGTGACTTTCTGACTCAGTGGGCTGAATTTCAATGCCAGGCATCGATTATTTTGGGGTTAATCGATTATTTCGAAAGGTTTCGATGAGTTATCGGTAAAAAGGGAATGGAGAAAGTGTAAAAATTCGTTGAGAAACCTAAAAGTTGAGTCTAGAACCTAGTAGCTAAGCTATTAAGATGAAACATCCTTAGAAACTCAATCCAACTTCGATTGTCTTTCGATTATTTCGATAACTGCCAATTAAATCGTTCTTTTTGAGAGAAAACTAAGCCTATTTATTGTGAAATCTCCCCAGAACCCAAATCCACTCCTAAGGCCGTTAAAATTCAGCGATTTAGTGGCCGAGAGAGCCGGCCTGATAATGACAGAGCCACCCAGAACGCTGCGACAGTACAGTCAGCACATTTTAACGCTGACTGACGAAACAAAGAGCTGGAAAAAAGGACCAGATACCAGAAGGAAAAAAAAAAGGGGGGCGCTGCAAAAAAAAAAAAAGAGAGAATGGTTCTGTTTCGCAAACCGAAAATCGTGCCCAAAAGTTTGTGGCCGGAGCGCTTGACTGGCGGGTAACTTTCGGTGGTCCAATCCCAGAATCCCGCCATCCTGCAGCTAGTATCCAGTATCCAGTATCCAGTGTCCGTTGTCAGTTTCGCTTCCCTTTTCCATCTATCTCCCAGATACACTGTCCATGTGTTGGTTAGTATCTGTGCGAGGGCCTCCACAAAAGCGAAAACGTCGCGATATTGTCAGCGCTGCGCTAGAAAGCCCAGCAGCCCCCAGACCCCCACCCGGACCCGGACCCAGAGAAAAATGCAATTTCTCTACCAAAAATTTTCCACGACGACAACGAAAATTGGATGAGCAGCCAGGGCATCTTCCTCCAACTGGTCTACCCCCTAAAAAAAAGGGGACTTTAGGGGGGGAAGGCCAACTGGATGTGGCAAGTCCATGGCAACTGGCAGACCGACCAAGCATACAAAATAACCACAAACCCAGGCTGCACATTATCTATGAATGTGGTTTTTGTTGTGCAGCCTCCGAGTGGGTGGTTTTCGGTGGGTGGTGGATGGTGGGCGGTGATGCACTCCACCCACCACCCATCACCCACTTCCGCTTGCCACTTCTCTCTCTCCTACTATTTTTGTGGATTTTTTTTCCCCCTGCAGTTGGCAAGCAAAAATCGCAAAGGGGGCAAAGCCAAAGCGGAAATTGTTGAACAGAACTTAAATCTCAACGAAATTGTTTTTGGCGACAGTTTGTGGGGGGCAGTCTACACTGAGAGAAGCAATAGATGGTCTGCTAATAGAAAAGTAAGGGCTCTGAATAGTTGAACTTAAAAAACTAAGAAAAGTCAGAGTTAGAAGACAAGTCATCAACACTTGACCTTGATGGTCTTAATGGTCCTCAAATACTCTTCTCTAACTTATCCTTTTTTATTCTTTTTTTTCCTCTTTTTTCTCAGTGTAGCGGCTACTCTTCTCCCCCTAACCCCCCTCTTAATCCCAGCCTTGTTAGCCGGCCAACAGAATCGGAATCAGCAGCTGGAGCTGGAGTTGGAGCTGGAGTTTGGAGCTGGGGCATGTGCCAGTTACAAGCTGCATGTGTGTTTCCAAACCACCCACCACCCACCACCCACCCACTTTTCGCCTCTTGCCACGCCTACTCACCCGCCTCTGCAACCAGCCCTTTTCGGATTATATCTAGAGCTTCAGAGTCAGGTGGTGTTCTCTGCCAGAAATCAGAATCCTCTGGCCTCTTTTGTTTCAATTTTTTTGATTTTCTGAATTTTTAAAAATTTTCAATATTTTAAGGAGATATTTCTGGTTATAATATTTATAAGAAAGGACTATGCGAAGGACTATGATATCTTAAAGATTATAAACAAAGGACTAAAGGACCTCCAACTTAAAGAAGTCCTTTGTAGAATCTACAGAGATCCTCCCTAGAATGTCTTGTTAATTCCAATAATTCCTGCGATTCTCCACCAGAAATGGGTAAACTTTGGGTGGTTTTGGGTTAGAATGGGTGGTTTTCGGTGGTCCTAGGTGGCTTATCTAGTGGGTGGGCTATGGGGGGATGTCGGGGAATAGTTGGAGGCCTTCCCTGCACCGACATTGCAGGGATTTGTTGGCTTGGAAATTGCCCAACAAATTTCTGTTGGCGGGCTGCCGCAAGCAGCGCGACACAGGGCGGACACAGGGGGCGTGGCAAGGACTGGTGGCAGCGGGCGTAGGGCGTAGGGACACCGTGTAACGGCATATCTATGCATACATCCTCGCCCTACTCTCCTGCCTCTGCCTCTTCCTCTGGCCCTGGCCTCCTGGCCAGATTACTTACTTTTCGAGCGTTAGTCGTTAGTGCCGTTATTTCATAGTTGCCGTCACGCCCAAAAAACCGCAGCAACAGCCACGCCCCCACACCCGGGTGGGCTGTAGGCGGTGGGTGGTGGGTGCATGGGTAGATGGGTGGGTGGCTACTTACCAAGCCGCACAAAAGCCCAAAGAGCGCAAAAGCCGTTCATTGATAATGTAAACTCAGCACAAAAATATCTCGTAGGTAGGCCAGGATTTTCCATCCACGGATGCACGGGTGGTGCAAGGGTGCTGCTGCAGAGTGGGTGGTGCTGGTGGTGGGTGGAAAATTCCACACACACACATATATACACACATTTATGAAGCCCCGTGGAAAGTTTTGCCTTTTTGGGCAAAAAAAAACAGAGGAAAAAAAAATTATGTGGCTATATTTAAAGTTTGGCGGGCTTTTGGGCCATAGTTCGGCCACTAGACTGCCTAATACTTTTTCAGTTAACTAACGAAAACTTTTCCATATCTATGTACTCTGCCTACACACACTCCCCCGCTCCAGCTCCAGCTCCAGCTCGTGTGCGGTTTGGTTTTTATGGTTGCACTTGGCAACTCTGGACTCTGGACTCTGGAATCGGGCTGACCCACCAAAAGTTACGGATACTCCGGGCTAGTACATACCTGCAACGAAAAGAAGTACAAATTGGAATTAATAAAGTTTAGGGAGAGTCTTTAGCGAGGTGTATTAGTTGGAAGTATAATCCTGAAAGGTAATCCTGGGAGAGGGACTTGGGGACAAGCGGACACGCGGACACATGGACAAGTCTTGAGAGACTCTACTGATATAGCTTATATAGTGGATTGATGCTCTTTTGATTGCTTTTCTTGAATCCATAACATACAACCCTTTATAGAATAGAGACTAGAGATAAATTAAAGAAAAGTTAGCGGACAAGCGGACACGCGGACACTCTGAGAAGTCTCTACCGGCTCTACTGATAGGCTTGATCTATTTCAGACTTCTCTCCTTACTTCTAGAGCACATAACCCATTAAAGATTGTAGAACTAAGATCAGAGACTTGCTTTTATTAAAAAATACTTCGCGGACAAGCGGACACACGGACAAGGCCTTACTAGACCCTACTCTACAGGGTTGCTGCACTTCCTTCCTCCTTTTTTCCCACTTCCACAACATGTAACATGTAACCATTAAAGACTGAAACAGAAACAGAATGAGAAACCCCTCCTTTATTTAAATACAATTCCGGTTCGCAATTATTGAAACCATTTGGAAACCACATTAATTCCCAGAAAACCCGCCAGAAACCCACCCACTTTGCCTACTATTCTGGGTGTTTCACAAACATTCGACTCATTTAGCACATTGTTCAAATATAGAGTGACATAACATCAGAAACGACTCTTGGAAAAAGTCGTAAAAAAAGGCGAAGAGAAGTTGGCGGCAGGAGGCAGGAGGCAGCAGGAAACAGGACAAGAACAGTGTTCCTCCTTGTTTCTGGTTGTTCCTGGCGTTTCGGAGGAGTAATTTTGCATAAATTAAGCTTCGACAAGGTCCGGACACAACGGTATTGCTAATTACGCCATAATGTCCAAATTTGGAGGCGAAAACAGGAGAAAAAATAAAAAAAACAAAGAACTAGGCAAGGGGTCGAGCCCAGACTTGGAGTTTGGACAAGAAAGCGAAAAGGGTGGGGCCGGAGCCCTGCAACAAATTAGCATAATAACCTCTAATCATACAAACGAAAAAATTAAATAACAACAAGGGGGAAGGGGAGTTGGTCTGTGGGATGTGGGATTTTGGATCGGGATCGGGAATGGATGGAAATATGCTAAGTAGGCACACGACCAGAGCTGCTCTTGTTGTCGAGCACTACAAGCCATTAACGCACATTAACAGAACTTATAAATTTATTGCCGTCTCTGGCTGATTTTTGTATCCAGAAATCGAGGGGTTGTATGGATGCCGCCTCACCCCTTCGACACAAAAGGCCCTAGGGGGGTTGGGCTTCCTTTTTTTTTTATTTCTGTGTGTGAAAGTGAGCGTGAATCGAAGTGGCTTAGGGATCATTGTTTCGGAGCACAGTGGTACGGAGTATCAGATATCTAGCTTCTAGCTTTTCAGCCGTACAGTATGCGGCAGCTTCCATAACTAAATGGCCTGCAGGATAGTTTAGAGACTCTTTTCTAGCAATACTCTATAGTACAAATATTTTCCTCTCCAATTCCCCTACTTTCTTCGCCTTTCCTGTTAAATATTAAATTGTAATTCCGCAATTCCTTCGCCGGCTAACAAATGGCTTTCACACCACTGTCTGACAGTTACAGATTGTACAATGATTCTGCTAATTTGTTTGCCCGCCCGAACACAGTGTGTTGTGTAACCCTTAACCCTTAACCCCTAGCCCCTGGCAGGAGCAGCTGGCGAGCTGGGAGTAGGGGCGGTTAAAGGCACTTGGTTAAAGGCACACGTGCGAAATCTCTCAAGCCACATGCCGAATGCAGTTGGCCGGGAATGCAACACAAAATGAATATTTCAGCAGCCCAAGTCGGGATCAGGGATAGGGGATTCTGGATACAGGATAACAGCAAGGAGAGCTGAAATCAAGGCTATCCCATAAGAAGAAAATTACATTTTCACCCCTAAGCTTCACTCTTAACCCATCACACCCCTCACTCGGACTCTCCGCTTAGCGGTACTAACATTTAGCTCGTGTTTAACCCTTGGCTTAGTTAACAGTTAACAGCTGAGACTGGCAGACTGGTGGACTGGGAGAGGGAGCCATAGAACAGCCGGAAGACTCCAGACCTCCAGGCGGAAGAAGGGTCAACAAAAAAGAAAGAAACGGTAACTGAACAGCAGTTATTCCCCCAAGGGACAAACTCTACTGCTAGGGGGCTTCATGCCTTAACCCTAAAAAGTAAAAAGTAAAATAAATTAAACCAGCACGAGTCACGACTCGAACCCTGTAGGGTCTTCTCTTCCGGGGTTCCTAGGGGTTCGTTGCCCAAAAGGCACCTGTTGTTTCGAGAATAATAAAAACTGAAGGAGGTCCCCCCCTATTTTTTTTTTTTGACTGTCAAAATAATGATCAACAACTGCAGGAGGACTCTATCTGGCCTAATTAGGGAACAGTACTGAGGAGGTCTAATAGTTATTATCTTTTTTATGAAAACTATACCCAAAATCAAAGGATATAGACAGTTTTGGAAGGACCAGACTCTAGACTCTATAAAAAGTAATTAATTTTTATTATTGTTGATTTTAAACTCTCTTTTCTTTTGATTCTTCAGCAAAAAGTATCTTTATCTTTCCATCTCTCACTCGGACCTCTGGCTCCTGGCCCTTTTCCCCATTTTTCCATATTTTTATTTCACTTTTTTTCCACTTTTTTTGCCCCTTGCCCTCTGCCTTTTAACCCCCACTCTTCCTGGCCTTCTGTTCTACTTTGTGTGCGCTGCAATTCCGTTATTTATGCGCGGCCCGTTTCCACATATCCCGATATATATTCTTTTATATTATTATTATTATTCTTATGAGGCAGCAGCTCCTACTCCAGCTCCTGCTGCTCCCAGTTCCTATACTGTTGTTTCTTACTGCCCCGGCTGTCGTCGTTACTGCTGCTGTTTTTTACATTTCTTTCTCCTTTTTTTATATATGTATGTACATTTATATTTTTATATTTTCCTTTTTTCCACCAGCATTTTTTGCTCGTTTTTGTTTGCGCCCCATTTGGCTGTTTGTATTCATTTCGAATCTTCATTGCCTTTGTTTTACAACAATTGCATGCCACATTGCTCCTGCCACACTGCTGCTGCTCTTGCCTTGCCTCATACCCTTCGAAAATATTATCAAGGGTATCAAAATTCTGGGTTTTGGGTTTTTATTTAGATGGATTGGAAGGAATTCCTTTAAATTCCTAATTTTTTTAAAGAAAAATTCCATTTCTTTCGTCACTTAAACTTTTATCAAGCATTTATGGTTGTGGAAGGTGATTTCGTCACTGAAATTGCACCTCTTTTCATGTTCCTTTGGTTTTTGAATATTTCTATAAGGCTTTAAGAAACTATTTTATTCTTTTCTGAAGCTCTGAAGCTGTATCATGTCCTTCTACTTTAAACCAACATTTTTCTAAGTGATTTCGTCACTGAAATTTTCGCTTTGTTAACGCTTTTTATTATTTTATACTTCTTTGAAGCTTTAACAAGATATTTATTTAGATATTTAACAAGATATATGGCATATCCTTCTCTATAAAATGTTTTTTTTCGCATGTAGTTTCGTCACTGGAAGACACAGATTTTTAATCTGAAATATTTACTTCAAAGAAAGTCTTGGAGCTCCATTTTTAGAGTCAAAATTCTATTAAAAATTATTTATGAAAAAAAAAATAGAGTATTTCTGCCTTCGCCCAGACCTTTCTTCTTTCCTTTTGTTATTTTTGGTTCTTTGCTAAACTCAGCATTTAATTTTAGTTGGCCCAAAGGGTTGAGCAGACGACGCCGACGACAACAACAAGGACGAAGAGGATGGAGGACGAGGACGAGGACAGTCAGTTTCGGTTCTCTTCAGTTAGTTCGCCCTTCGAGTGCGGATTGTGTGGGGATGTGTGGATGTTTTTAGGGTAAAACGGTTTGCATTTTATTTTATTTCTCGTTCTCGTTGTTTGCCACAATAAAAAGGGTGAATTTTTATATATTTTGCCATAAGTTTTTATGGCTTCCGTGTGTGGCGGCTGTCGGGATCTGTCCGCCAGTCCGTCTGTCCGTTAACCCTATTCTAGGGTACAGAGTAAAAAAAGGACATGTTCTCCAAAATAAATATTAAAATTTAACATCATCTAAATCATTAATTAATGTTTCGTGTCCTTTTCATGAAAATTGTTTGTCAAAAGTTAGTCCTGGAAGTCAGTCCAAAAAGGAGTGGGAAGGACTTGCTGCGGTGTGTCCGGCAGGACGCGCCTTAACACTTGAATGTTTTGAAAAGTTTTCCCTACATTTTTTTTTTTTGGGGAAAAAAAAAGAAAAAACTCTTCGCCTTGTTTTGCACTTTTAATTCAGTTTATTTGAGCGCAATTTATGAGTGTCTGTGTGTGTTTAGATTTTAATCTACTTTGGCGCTGCAGCTGCAAAAAACTTTCAGCACACACCCCGAAAAAGGACACCAAATTCCACACACACACACACACATCTCTCTATAGAGACTCTGTTTTTTGTTCGCACTGAAATTAGGCAAAAAAGCAAAAAGTATTTGTACGAAAATTCAGGGGAGAACTACTCGTAATTGGATAACAAATTTCGAATGGGCTAACAAAGGCGTCAAAGGGAAGTCAGCCGGCAAGCAGTTCCTCTACTGCTTGTCCGCGTGTCCGTGTGTCCGCTGAACTGCAAGTTTCTAAGAGGTTTTTGACCCTTTATTGGAGGACAGTGTATGTTTTATGGATATACTTTCTATATTCTGGCATATCCCGACCTGAAAGCAAGCTAAAAAGTGAAGAAATCGCATTTTTTTCTCTGTCCGCGTGTCCGCTTGTCCGCCAAATTGCTTCTAAGCCATCTAAGTCTTACAGTTTCAAAGGTAGAGAGTTCTAACTTTGACAGCACCCTTTTTAAAGATAAATATAGTATATAAGTCAAAATGACACAGATCTGATGACCATATCCCATAGCTGCCATACAAATTCCACCATAAAATGCTTCAAAAACTGTAATCTTTCCTCTTTCAATTAGAGTTGTAAGAGAGTCTCCGAAACCTCCGATCCCAAAACCCATCAAATTACACTCGATTCGGAATGGCTTAACCATTCATTTGGTCGCCAACTTCGCCAATCGGCCCACACACAAAGTACGAGGCATTCGAATGCAAAAAACGTGCCTGGCAGTGGCCACCAGTGTTGGCTTCCAATGCCAATTGCAGTTCCACAAATCGCTTATACTTTTACGACTCTTTCGAGCGAAATGCAAAGTGCATGCGGGTCATAACGTCAGTGATTCCTGCTTTTAAATTTCATTAAAGTTTCCCTTTCTTCTCTCTCTCAGTAATTTCAGTTCCGTTCCTCTGGCATTGAGGGTCTTGGGCTCTGGTCTTCGTCATTTCATCTTTTTCCGCAGTCTTCTGTAATTAAACAGAAGACTGGGAATTATGTGCTCGCTCAATTAGCAATGCCGAACATTTTTCACATCCTTATTAAGAGCTCGCCTCCTTTCTCTCCTTAAGACTCTTTTGTTGGCGGATTTTCCGCCAGCCGTATAAATGAATAATAAAGGAGGAGCATCGGACATTGGGAATGAAGAGGAAATCCCTACCGATTGTTTGATTGCCGGCGTCTTTCCTCCATTTATTTATTTTCTCCACCACCACCAGCACCACTTTCCAGTTTTATTGGCTTTTTATTCTTGAATCGATCAAAGAAACAGCCCGCATTCTGTCTCTAATCATAAAGGTTTCAAATATTATGCTTCTTTCGAGGCACCTTTAATCCCCTTGGACCCTAGGACCCTCTAGGAATCTACTAATTACAGGACAAACAGAGCCACCCACTCCTCTTGGGGGGGAGTTACTTGAATAAATCACATTCCTTGTCAATTTTAATTGCAATTTAATGATAAACGACGATGTCCCAAAGCCGCGACCTTTTCACAAAAGGGTTAAGTTTTCCTTTAAATGGTGGTGGGGTAGTGGGGTGGTTCGGTGGTGGGGTGGTGCTTCAATCAATAAATGCGGGTGGGTGGTCATCGCCGAGGCATTACCCCCTTCGCTGATTGAAGACATCGCCAATCGAAGAATTATGAGAAAATAAATTCCAATTCTCTTCTTCTCTGACTTCCCATCAGAGTGTCTATTAATTCAATTAAGTTCTTGCAGTTTCTGTAAAAAATAATTACTTCAATTGGCTGAGACTGTATTGGCTTTAAAGCGACTACCCCCCCAGAGGCCTATTTATGTAACCCATGCGCCCCCCCCTTTGGGGAGAGGAAAGCAGGTCAAAAATTTCCAATCTGGCCCACACATCCGATGCCAAATCCCTTTAATCACATTAGGCTAAGAGGTCTGCTCATCAACCACCATGGAAGATATGTCTTATAGAGATGGTTGGAAGGGGGGGG